>PVJS01029533.1:0-24705 GCA_004027185.1 Glis glis
AGGAGAGGAGAATATTACAGAAATATTCCATAGAAGTCAGGAAAGAAAAAAATAGACAGAAAACATATGAGGTAAATAAAAAACAAATATTAAAATAGTAAATTGAAACCCAGCCATATAAACCATTTCATCAAATGTAAATGTAATATAAATTCCAACTGATAGTCAGAAATTGTCAGACTGGAAGCCAGGTGAGGAAACACACACCTGTAATTCCAGTACTTGGGAGGCTGGGACAGGAGGCTGGAGGCCAGTCTCAGCATTTAGTGAGACCCTCTTTCAAAATAAAAAGGGGAGTTCTGGGGTTGTAGCTTGGAGGTAGAATGCCCTTGAGTTCAATCCCCAGTACCAAAAAAAAAAAAAAAGAAGAAGAAATTGTCAGCCTGGAAAAAAAAGCAAGACCCTATTATATGCAAAGGTATATATATTTACATTTTAAATATAATCACATAGCTCAAAATTAAAAGGATAGGAAATAATGTATCATACAAGCATTAATCATAATAAAACTGAAATGGTTATAGTAATATAATTGAAAATAGAACTTGAGAGTTTTATCACAGATAAAGAGTGACATTTCATAATAATGAGTCTATTTTGCAAGAAAATGTCAACTTTAAATGCATATGGATTTAATAACAGAGTTTCAATATACATAAAACAAGCCGGGCATGGTAGTGCATGCCTGTAATCCCAGTACTTGGGAGACTGAGACAGGAGGATCAGAGGTTTGAGACCACCTCAGCAATTTAGCAAGACTCTCAGCAACCTATTGAGACCCTGTTTCAAAGCAAAAAAAAAAAAAAAGGCTGGGTATGTAGCTCCGAGATAGAATACCTCAGGGTTCAATTATTAACAACTGATTTTTTTTTTACAAAGATGTCAAAGCTACTCATTAGAAAAAGATGTTTTTAGCAAATGGCGCTGGAAAACTGAATATGCATACGAACAAACAAAACAAGCCTCGATTTCTACCTCATACCCTGGAATTAAAAAGTAATTCAAGATGGATCTAGACCTAAAAGTAAAAGGTAAAACTATAAAACTTTAAGATAAACTTCTTCCTCACCTTGGTATAGGCAAAGATTTCTTAGGATCCAGAAATCACTAATTGTGAAAGAAAAAAAAGTCATACATTAGACTTCATCAAGAGTTAATAGTTCTATTCATCAAAAGATACTGTGTTTAGAAAATGTTTAGGTAAGCCAAAGGCTTGGAGAAAATATTCACATTACATCTGACAAATTATTCATATCCAGACTATTTAAGTGCAACTCATTTTAAAAAATGGCAAAGGACTTGAACAGACAGTTTACAACATATATACAAATAGTAAGCACATAAAAAGCTAGACAAAATAATAAATCACTAAAGAAATGAAAATTAAAATCACAATGAAATATCTATATACACACTGTGATGAATAAAATTAAATAGAGAGTTAACACCAAATTTTGGTGAGGTTGTGGAACAACTGGAACTCTCATATGTTGTTGGTAAGATTTTATAATGAAAAACCATGTTGATGATAGAGGTAAGCATTTCATTATAAAGTCAAATATACACCTATACTATGACTTATTCTACTTCTAGATATTTAATGAAGATAAATGAAAACATATTTCCACTTGTACAGGGAGTTACACAATAATGTTCTCAGCAGCTTTATTCATAGTAGCCCATGTCTATCAATAGCATAATGGATTTATTTTTAATTTTTTTAACGTGCTTTTATTGGTGCATTGGAGTCCTACATCGCGATGAATATCTATTTGATGTTAACATACATTCACACAGCTCTTAGTGTCCGCCCCCGCTTCCCCCCACCCATATGAAGTACCAAGAATGATGTTGGTATATTTTCACACGTACATATTGTTTATGATAGTAATTCCATTAATTCACTTCTTTCTTGCCCTCCCCCTTCCCTTGTACCACTTCCCTTGTTCTGCTGAGGGTTCTCCATTATCAACCGGAGTCCCTTATGTGACCCTACTACTCCTTAGGTTGCACATATTAATGAAAACATATGTCCCTTCTTTTTTTGTGATTGACTGATCTCGCTTAACATAATGTTCTCCAGATCCTTCCACTTTCTTGCAAATGATGTTATTTTGTCCTTCTTTAGTGCTGAGTAGAATTCCATTGTGTGTATTTCCTACAATTTTGTAATCCACTCATCTGTTGATGGACACCTAGGTTGGTTCCATAATTTGGCCACTGTGAATTGTGCTGCTATGAACATGGGTATGCATATATTACTCTAGTTTTCTGGTTTCAATCCCTTTGTTATGATACCCAGTAATGGTATAGCCGGATCATATGGTGGGTCCATTCCCAGTTTTCTGAGGAATCTCCACACTGATCTCCATAGTGGTTGAACTAGTTTGCAATCCCACCAACAGTGTAGAAGAGTCCCGATTTCCCCACATCCTTGCCAACATTTGTTGTTGTTTCACTTCTTAATGATTGCCATTCTAATTGGGGTCAGATGAAATCTTAGAGTAGTTTTGATTTGCATCTCCCTGATTGCTAATGATGTTGAACATTTTTTCATGTATCTATTGGCCATTTGTATCTCTTCTTTCGTGAAGTGTCTATTCATTTCAGTTGCCCACTTCTTGATCGGATTATTAATTTTCTTAGTGTAAAGCCTTTTAAGTTCTTTGTATATCCTAGATATTAGACCTCTGTCAGAGGGATAGCTTGCAAATATCTTTTCCCATTCTGTAGGCTTTCTCTTTAGGCTCTTGATGGTTTCCTTTGATGAGCAGAAGCTTTGTAGTTTAATGCTATCCCACTTATTAATTCTTGTTTTAATTTCCTGTGCTTTGGAGGTCTTGTTGAGAAAGTTTCTACCTGTGCCTATATTTTGGAGTGTTGAACCTATGCCTTCTTCTAATAATTTCACAGACTCTGGTCTAACTTCCAGGTCTTTAATCTACCTCGAGTTGACTCCTGTGCAGGGTGAGAGGTAAGGATTTAGTCCCATTTTTCTACAGGTAGATAACCAGTTTTCCCAGCACCATTTGTTGAAAAGACTGTCCTTTCTCCAACGTATGTGTTAGCACCTTTGTCAAAAAAACAATTGACTATAAGTTTGTGAACTTGTTTCTGTATCTTCTATTCTGTTGCACTGGTCTATGTGTCTGTTTTTGTGCCAGTACCATGCTGTTTTTATTACTATAGCTCTGTAGCACAATTTGAAATCAGGAATTGTTATGCCTCCTGCAAGATTCTTATTCCTGAGAATTGCTTTGGCTATTCTTGGTCTTTTATTTCTCCATATAAAATTAATGACTGATTTTTCTAGATCTGTGAAAAATGATGTTGGTATTTTGATAGGGATTGCGTTGATTCTATAGATCATTTTTGGCAGAATGGCCATTTTGATAATATTTATTCTGTCTATCCAAGAGCAGGGGAGATCTTTCCATCTTCTAAGATCTTCTTCAATTTTTTTCTTCATATGTTCTATAGTTTTGTTCTATAGTTTTCATAATAGAGGTCTTTTACCTCTTTGGTTAAGTTTATTCCTAAGTATTTGATTGGTTTTGAAGTTGTTGTGAATGGAATTGTTTTCTAGATTTCTTTCTCAGTGGATTCATGGTTGGCATATATGAAAGCTACTGATTTTTTTAGGTTGATCTTGTATCCAGCTACTTTGCTGAATTTACTGATCAGCTCTCGTAGATTTTTGGTTGAGTTCTCTGGGTCTTCTAGATATAGGATCATGTCATCTGCAAATAAAGATAATTTTAATTCTTCTTTTCCTATTTGAATTCCTTTGATATTTTTCTCTTGTCTTATTGCTCTGGCAAGAGTTTCGAGGCCTATATTGAAAAGGAGTAGTGATAGTGGGCATCCTTGTCTTGTTCCTGTTTTAAGGGGAATTCTGGCAATTTTCCCCCATTCGATATGATGTTGGCTTTGGGTTTCTTATATATTGATTTAATGATGTTGAGGTATGTTCCTTCTATTCCGATTTTCTGTAGAGTTCCTAACATGAATGAGTGTTGAATTTTGTCAAATGCTTTTTCTGCATCTATTGAAATGATCATGTGATTCTTGTTTTTAGTTTGATTTATATGGTGAATAACGTGTATTGTTTTGCATATGCTGAACCAGCCTTGCTTTCCTGGGATGAAACCAACTTGGTCATGATGTACGATTTTCTCAATATGGTTCTGAATGCGTATGGCTAGTATTTTATTTAGATTTTTTGCATCCGTGTTCATTAATGATATTGGTCTGTAATTCTCTTTTCTTGAAGTGTCTTTATTTGGCTTTGGTATTAATGTGATGTTGGCCTCATAAAAGGAATTTGGAAGAATTCCATCTCTTTCAATTTCACAGAATAGTTTGTGAAGTATTGGTTTTAGTTCTTCTGTAAAGGTTTTGTAGAATTCGAATGGAAAACCATCTGGACCTGGGCTTTTCTTTGATGGCATACTTTTTTTTTAATTGCTGTTTCTATCTCTGTGCTTGCTATTGGTTGATTCAAGTTTTCTATATCCTCTTGGTTCAATTTAGGTAGGTTGTATGTGTCTAAAAATCTTTCGATTTCTTCCAAGTTTTCCATTTTATTGGAATATAACTTTCAAAGTACTTTCTTATGATCCTCTGGATTTCTTCATTATCAGTGGTGATGTCCCCTTTTTCATTTCTGATTTTGGTAATTTGGGTTGATTCTCTCCTTTTTGGTTAGGTTAGCTAGTGGTTTGTCAATCTTGTTAATCTTCTCAAAGAACCAGCTTCTTGTTTTGTTGATTCTTTGTATTGTTCTTTTATTCTCTATTTTATTAATTTCTGCTCTGACTTTAGTTATCTCCTGCCTCCTACTGGCTTTGGGATTTGACTGTTCCTGTTTTTCAAGATCCTTGAGGTGTGTCATTAGGTTCTTTATTTGTATGTCTTCTGTTTTTTTTATGTGGGCACCCAGTGCTATGAATTTTCCTCTTAACACTGCCTTCAAAGTGTCCCATAGATTTTGGTACGTCATGTCTCTATTGTCGTTTAATTCTAGGAATCTTTTTATTTCTCCCCTCATTTCTTTTCTGATCCATTCCTCATTCAGAAGTGTATAATTCAGTCTCCATGTATTTATGTGGTTACTTTAATCTTCCTGTTGTTAATTTCCAGTTTCATTCCATTGTGATCTGAGAAGATGCAGGGAATTATATCACATCTTTTGAACTTGCTGGTATTTGCTTTGTGACCCAGTATGTGGTCTAATCTGGAGAATGTTCCGTGGGCAGCTGAGAAAAATGTTTATTCAGATGTTGCTGGTTGAAATAATCTGTATGTGTCTATTAGATCCATCTGGTCTATGGTTTTCTTTAGGTCTGAACAATCTTTATTCATCTTTAGTCTGGAGGATCGATCTAGTGGCGTGAGTGGTGTGTTGAAGTCTCCCAATATTATTGTGTTTGGGTCTATTTGGGACCTGATGTCCTGAAGACTTTGTTTTATGAATGTGGGTGTGCCCACATTTGGGGCATAGATGTTTACTATTGTTATATCTTCTTGTTGGATTGTTCCTTTTATTAGTAAGAAGTGACCTGCTTTGCCTCTTCTGATGTGTTTTAGCTTAAAGTCTGTTTTGTCTAATATAAGCTTTGCTACCCCTGCTTGTTTTCGATCTCCGTTTGCATGGTATATCTTTTTCCATCCTTTTACCTTTAGTGTATGAGTATCTTTGGCTAGAAGATGAGTTTCTTATAAGCAGCATATAGTTGGATTATGCTTTTTAATCCACATTGCAAGTCTATGCTTTTTAATTGGGGAGTTGAGTCCTTTGACATTCATTGTTATTATTGAGATATGATTGTTGTTTCCTGTCATTTTGAGTTTTATTTTCTGTTTGCTGTAATGACAAATCTCTTTGTGTAGTTGCCTACCTGGTGTAGTTCACCTCTCCTGTGGTTCTGAAAATTGCTTGTTTTTCCTTCTTTGTGATTTATTTCTTTTAGGATTTTCTCCAGTGTTGGCTTGGTCCTCATGAATTCTTTGTTTATCATGGAATGTTTTTATTTCTCCATCAATTTTAAATGATAGCTTTGCTGGATATACCAGTCTTGGTTGGAATTTGTTTTCTTCCAGGGTCTGGAGTACTCCATACCAATCCCTCCTGGCATTCCTGACTTGGGTTGAAAAGTCCGGGGTAATTTTTATTGTTTTGCCCTTGTATGTCACCCTTTCTTTTGCTCTTGCTGCTTTTAGGATTCTTTCTTTGGTCTCTACGTTAGACATTTGAATTATTACATGGCGTGGTGAGGTCCTTCTTTGGTCCTGTCTTGACGGTGTTCTATAAGCCTCCTGTATGTGAATGTCCAAGTCCTTTTCTATGTTAGGAAAATTCTCTGAAATTATTTCTTTGAAGATGTTTCTTATACCCTTAGTCTGTGTTTCTAATCCTTCTTCAATGCCTTTTATCCTTAGATTAGGATGTCTTGTATTGTCTTGTATTTCTTGGATGGCCAGGGTGTGTTGTTCTGTATATCGTTGACTGTGTTTTCAGTTTTGAATGAACTGTCGTCCAGGAGTGATACCCTGTTTTCCATGTGGTCAAGCCTACTAGAGTCAGTTTCTATTGTAGTCTTTAATTCGTTTATTGACTCCTTCATTTCGTTCAGTGTTTCTTTCTGATTCTTTCTTAGAGCCTCAACTTCTTCCTTCATCTCCTTTATGCCTTTTTGAGGCCTTTCATCATTCTGAAGATCAAAGTTCTGAATTCTCCGTCTTGCATTTCCTGTAGGTCAGTATCAGTAATCTCACTTGATGCGTTGTGAGTGTTTCTTGTTTCTTCACTGTTCCTCATTCTCGTATTTTTGGTGTTTTCAATTTTGTGTTTCTGTTGCCTCCACATCATCTTCCTTTCTATGTATAAGACCTCTTGTTGGTCCCTGTAGACCCAATTGGGTCAGTACGCTGCAGGCTGTGGATTCCTTCCATGTTGTTGACCTGGGCGCGGTGTGTGTGTGTGGGGCACACAGGATCTGGAGCTCGGGTGTTGGCACTTGAGGCACACTTCAAGGTGTGGTGTTGGATGTGGGCTCCAAGGCGCGGGTGACGGTGCCAGAAGATACCCGGTCTCCGAGGCACAGTTGCACACGTGCTCCAGATCTCGGGGGGCGTTGCTGGAGGTTTCCCGGGCTCTGATGCGCAGTGCTGCATATCTCGCACAGGCCCCGGGGGTGCGAGCTCTGGGTATTGGGTGGTGGTGCCTGAGGGTGCACAGGCATTGAGGCACAGTGCTAAGGATCACACGCAGGGCTTCGTGAGGTGCTTGGGCTCCTGGAATTCAGTGGTGGTGCTGGTGCATGCCCTGGCTCTGAGGCAGTGTGGAGGGTCGCGCAGGTCTCAAGTGGCGGTGCCACAGAGTATCCGGGCTCTGAAGTGTGGCACAGGGGCTCCTGGGTTGCATGGTATGGCACGGCTGGCCTGGGCTGGGCTCAGCTGTTTGCCCTGGTTGCGCTGGATGGCGCGGCTGGTCGCCTGTGTTGCACTGGTTCACATGTCTGGCTGTCTGGATTGCAAGGGATGGCACAGCTGGCCTAGGTAGGGCGCGGCTGGCCTCCCTGATCATGCGTGAGGGTACGACTGGCTGCCTGGGTTGCGCAGTTCAGTAACTGCATGGCTTGCCTAGGTGGGGCATGGGAGGGGGGTGTCGCCCAGGTCTTGGCTGGGAACCCTGGTTGTGCCGGATGGCGTGGCTGGTTGCTGGGAACTGCACGTCTGGCTGCCTGGGTGGCAGGAAAAGGTGCTGTTGGCCTGGGTGGGGCACGGGGGGCGGGGGCAGCCCTGGTCGGGTGTGGGAGGGCATGGCTGGCCACCTATTTTTGCAGGGAGGTGCGGCTTGCATAGGCAGGGCACAGGGCTGCAGTGGTGCGGGATGCCCAGGTCTTGGCTGGGGGCGTGGGGCTGCAGGGCATGGGGCCGTGTGGTGCGGGGACGTGGGGTATCGGGGTCTTGGCTGGGGGCACAGGGCTACAGGGCGTGGAGCTCCCGGGTCTCAGCTGGGAACCCTGGTTGCACGGGATGTTTTGTGGCTGGTTGCCTGGGATGGCGTGTCTGACTGCCTCAGGATAATGATTTAAAACTTATGATATATTAATGCAATAGGATATTACTCAGCAATAAAAAAGAATGGACTGCTGTTACCCACAAATATATGGATATAACTCTAAAACATTTTGTTGGGTGAAAGAAGACACAAAAGATCATAATTTCATTTACATGAAGTTCTTGAATGGGGAAAATGAATCTTTGGAGAAACAAATCAGAAATGTGGTTACCTAGCGTGCGTGTGTATGCATATGTGTGTTTGTGTGTGTCTGTGAGGGTCGTAGGGGAATTTTCTAGAGAAATGGACATATTCTGTATCTTAACAGGTTGATAGTGTAGACAGATAGAAGCATTTGTCAAAACTCAGAACATTTAAGATCTGTGCATTTCATTGTGGATAAATTATACTTCAAAATTTAAAGATAAACCTCTACTAAATCATAAATAATGGAATAAGTAAGTCCAAAGACAAATTATAATTTTTGGTAGTAAAACTAAATGGACTTTATATAAATTTTAAATATTTAATGATTTATAATTAAAATATCAATAATTTCATTTTGCAGTTGGAAAAATTATATCAAAACTCACCTGAAAAATGCAAAATATTAGAAAATTTCTGAAAAGGAAGAGTAATGATGACATTAAAACTTACAATGAGAGAGAGAGAGAGAGAGAGAGAGAAAGAGAGATATATAGAAGGGCTGGGGTGTAGCTCAAAGGTAGAATGTCCATGGGTTCAAACTCCAGTACCAAAGGGGGAAAAATACAATACTACTATTATTTAAGTCAATTTGAAATAGAGATAAATAGTGAAAAAGAACTAAAAAGATGGAAAGGACAGTTAGAAAACTATCAATTATAGGTTATTGGACACATACTTTGTGTTTGGATATGGCACAGAATTACCAATCTTTAAACAAAAATAAATACTCCATAAATGAAGGAATTTGGGGTTGGAAATGAAATTTTCAGAGTCATGGAAGGAATTGCGTAGGACTTTGGTTCCTGATGACATTGTCCATTAGATATTCTTTAAAATCTCCACAATTCAAACTTTAAAATATGTTAGATAAAATATATTTTAAGTATCTTTAAAAATAAACAGTTGACCCAGCATGAAGATAAGGCAATTTGGGGAAGAGGGATTGAGAAAAACATTGATCAGAGGAAGTGTGTAGATACTGAAGACAGAGGCTATTCTGGTGGTGTCTATTGATCTTCGATGGCCTCGAAGCAGTTCATTCTCACCAGAATGTGCACAAATCACGGTGGCTCTTACTAACTGCACACTTGGATTCAGTTGACATGGGCGTGAGATAGCTTGTCTAACAAGATCTAGCGGATGCACGTGGTGCTGATCCATACTCAGAAATTGCAGTTCTTTCTCATTCATTTCTTTTACTCAACAAATATTTGTGTGTGTGTGTGTGTGTGTGTGTGTGTGTGTGTGTGTGTGTGTGTGAGTCCACCACCTACTAAACCCTGTGCTAGGTTCTAGAAGGTTCAAAGAGACCCTGTCTTTAGGAGGCTTGCTATCTAGCCAGGGAGGTAATTATCATAACAAATGATAATTGTAGAGATGGAAGTTCATTCTTCCTGGTTGCTCTGTATACACAGAAGAAAGGCGTTCATCTGGCTTTGGCATGGAACCCATGATCACAAGCAATCCTCCTCATGTGATCCGAATCCCTGAACTACAAACAAAGAGAGACTATACTTGTTAGTTCTTGTAGATGTCATTAACTAGATATCCTTGAGGCACGCAAACTAATGTGAAAGAAAAAAATAACTTTTTCAAACATTCCTAAATCATCGGTCATCAGCGGATGTACACAGATAATAATAGCTAGCATTTACTGAACGCCAGATATGTACCAGGAAATATGCTATGGGCTTTACATGGCTTACGTCATTTTCTACTTACAAAATCCCTAAGGGTAGGTGCCAGTTAAAATCCCAGCTCAGAAATGAGAAACTTGTGGATGAAGGGGTTGCTGTTTGCTTAACCAGTTAAAATTTATATTCTTTATTTGCAGTAAAAAATCATTAATTTATTTATTAAAACAAATCCCATTAATGATGCTTTCTGTTTAGGAAACTAAGGATTTAGGGACATAGTGTATTCATACTCAAAAGATTCCTAGTGAATCTTGGAAGTTTTCAGATTTTTAGACTCCTCAACCTTGGATTTTATTCTGTTTAAAAAATATCTGGGGACAATGGCTTTCAATTCAAATCAGTTTTTCTGATGAAGTCGCACTCTGCTAAATGTGCACATTGCCAGTGAACAGCAGCCAGAATAGGAGACTTTTTATGTTGATGGTTGAGTCTCAAAGAGCTTGCTAGCTACAGCTTTGGCCAGGGAGAGGGCTTTCTGGGCTTGGACATTCACTCCACCTCTGCTTCGTCCCACCTCTTGACAATGAGCTCCAAATCATTCCTGTTAACTCCATCGCCTCTGGGAACCTGGAGATCAAGAGCAGTTATATTAAGAGAATTTCCTGAAGTGTTTCAACTTGGCTTGGAAACAATCTCAGCTAATTCCTGACTGAGAAATGAATTTGTGAGCACAACAATAACAGGCAGTAGTTCACCAAAAGTACCATGGTTTGAAAAACAATCTGGCTACACTTCTTGGTTACAAAACATTTTTCTTTCCATCCCCTCTCACCTCTATCCCAAGGAATAAGCTGGAAGAGGGTGTTGCCGTATTTATTTTGGACACCTCTGTGTCTTATTCTGGTAAGCTCACACTCCTGGAGCTAGTCTTTGTTCTCAGACCTCCCTGCATTGTTTTGGGGAAGGTTTCTTCCAGCACTGGGCTCCGCCTGATAGTTCCATTCTCTCTGATTTGTGTATCTAAAGACAGAGCTCCGTTTTTCTTGCTGATATAGGACATTACTTACATAAGTACATCTGCCTGGGACTGAACGTTATTTCTTTTATACTTGTCTGGATTTGATTGTAGAGACTAAGTACTTTTTTCAGAAAGCTTTCTCTGCCCTGGTTGGAACTAGGTTCCTCTTAAGTTTTTAATAAATGTTCTCACTAAATAAGTTTTGTTATATATAGGAACTTATTTTTATCAATGTGTTTCATTAAGTTCTCATATTTCTCTCAGCTTACTGTGCTTTCTTGCTCTTTCTCTCTCTGTCTCTCCCTCCCTCCATCCCTCTCTTTCTGTCAAAAATCAGTATTCCTGTAGCTTAACACTTTCCCTAGACATCAACCAGATGAGGGTAATCTACAAACTCCTCAGTAGAACATTTTAAAGCCTTTGCTATTCATTTCTACTTTACTTCCTCTGTAATGGTTGGTCCAGATTGTCAACATCATTGGATTGAGAAATGACTAAGATTAAGAGACTTCTGAGTGTGTTGATGAGGGTGTGTCCAGAGATGATTGGCATGTGAGACAGCAAACTGAGGGGGGAGACCTGCCCTGAATGTGGACAACCAATAGGCTGGAGGCCCAGATGGAACAATCGGTGGAAGAAGGGGGAAGGTGAACTGATGTGAGCTTGATTCTTCTTGAGTGGGTGCTTCCATTACTGCTCAAGCGCTTGGGGAAGTCAAACTCCAGCTCCTTCACTCTTCCAGTGTGGACCCTCACCATTGATTCTCCAGGGAGTTCCCAGGCCTCCAGCCTTGGACCTGGGGCTGCATCCTTGGTCCTTCTTGTTCTGAGGTTCCAGCTTCTTAGACTGAGCAGCTACTGGTTCCTCTGGCTCTCCTGCATGCCAATGGCCATTGTGGGACTACCCAGCTTTTGATCATGTAAGCCAATCTAATAAACCCTCTTTTAGAACCATGCATGTACATATCCTGTTGGTTCTATTCTTCTAGAGAACTCTGACTAATACATCTCCCAGCTTTATGTTCCCTAACCTTTTCCATATCCAAAAGACAGAAAGGAATTTCTAGAATGTAACATAAAAATATAAAAGATATATCACCTTTGGTTTGAAAGCCCGAGTCTTTGCAAGACAGCGATCACGTAAAAGGGGCCATCATTTGGTTTCCATTCTACATGGTAGGCTCATCACTGGTGTTTCATTGAACACCGAATGGAATCATGTTTTCTTTCACACTGCATTTAGCATAGAATTTAACTCATTTACACTCAAGGTAATTATTGATAGGTGAGGTCTTACTATAGTCATTAGTAACATGTGTTCTATTTTTGTTTTACTTTTTTCTTTCTTTCTTCCTCTCTTACAGTTTTTCTTTGTGGTTAAGTGATTTGCTCTAGTAGTGTGCTTTGGTTCCTTGCTTATTATTTTTGTTTTTTATATTAGAGATTTTTGTGATTACCATGAGGCATAAAAAATCTCTTGATAATGACAAGCTATTTTGAAACGAAAGCAACTTAACATGGTTGTAGAAATAAGAAGAAAAACAAACAAAAGAATGAGAGAAAATGTACTAAGAAAACTGTGCTTGCACTCCATTCTTCCCATAGTTTTGAATTTTTGATGTCCCATTTACATCTTTATATATTGTCTATTTCTTAATATATTAATGTATTTTTGTTATTTTTAATTATTTTGCTTTTTGTCTTTATGCTAAAGACATGAATGGCGTATGCACCATGTTTATAATATTAGAGCATTCTAAATTTATTTGCGTAATTACTGTGTGTGTGTGTGTGTGTGTGTGTGTGTGTGTATGTGTTTCTGGGGATTGAACCTCGTAGCATTTTATCTCTGACCTTCATCTCCAGCCCTGTTTTATTTGTTTATTTTTTATTTTGAAACAGAGTTTTGCTAAGTTGTTGAGAGCCTTGCTAAATTGCTGAGGCCAGCCATGAACCTATGATTCTCCTCTCTCAGCCTCCCAAGTACTGGGATTATATATGAGTGCCACCATGCCTGGCTTACAATTATTCTTATCAGTGAGTTTTATACCTTCTTGTGTTTTCTTTTTACTCATTTCTTTTTTTCAGTTTGAAGAACTTCCTTTAGCATTTCTTGTAGGATAGATATGGTGATTTATTTTCTCAGCTTTTGTTTGAGAATGTCTTCATCTCTCCTCCATTTCTAAGGATATTTTTGCTGGGTATGGTATTCTCAGTTGACAATTTTTTTTCAGTTCTGTAAAAAATGTCATGCCATTCTCTCCTGGCATGTAAGGTTTCTGCTAAAAAGCTGGAGTATTGGGACACTCTTATGTGTTATTTCTCTCTTTTCTATTTCAGCCTTGAGAATTTTCTCTTTGTTTTTCATCTTTGAGAGCATAATTACAAGATATTTTGGGCTAAACTTGGTCCAGTGATGTATGATCTTCCTGTACCTGAATATTTGTATATGTCTCTAAATTTGGTAAATTTTCTTTTATTGTGTTTTTATAGAAACTTTCTACCACTTTAACATTCTTAAGTTCTTCTTGAATCCTGATAACATGAATATTTTTTTCTTTTAATAGTGTTCCAAATTTCCCATAAGCTTTCTTCATTCTTTCTTTTTTTCTCCTCCTTTTACTGTATCTTCAAATAGCTTGTTTTCAAGTTCACTAACTCTTTATTCTGTTTGATCTATTCTGCTATTGGTGCCTTCTATCATGCTTTGAAATTTTCAGAGTGTATTTTTCAGATCAAATATTTCTGTTTGATTTTTTTAAAAAAATTGCTTCCATCTCTTTGTTAAGTTTCTATGTTAGAGTATTGAAATGTTCCTCTGTGTTTTCTTCAAATTCATTGAGTTTCCTTAAAATAGCTATTGAAAATTACTTGAGCATTCTTCCATGCTAATTACTATATGGTTAGTTTCTGGCACCTAATATTGAGTATTAGATAAAGTCATGTTTCTTACAAGCTATCTCTTTTTTCAGTACTGGGGATCAAACCTAGGGTCTTGAACATGCTATGCAAGTGCTCTACCACTGAGCTATACTCTAAGTTCCCTGAAATCTCCTGATGCTTGTTGGCAAGTAGGATAATCTGGGTATTGAAGGGTCATTTATTCCAGTCTTTTTCATCTGACTTTGTGCCTGTATTCCAGAACTCTAAGCCAGGTACTTATTTTCTCTGAGCCTGTAATCACTTCCACCATTTCATCACTGGATGATGGTCAGGTAGGTTCATTAGGAGTCTGCTCTTGGTATATTGTCACTATTTCAGTGCTAGAGGGCAATCTAATCCCCCGTTTGTCCCACATACACTTTTGGTGTGTTATTCGAATGAACCAGGAGAGTACTTAGAGTACATAGAAAGAGCAGTCCATCCCCACAAGCACCTCTCTTAAGCCAGGGTAGGCCCAGATGCTCCAACCACAGTTACCAGCCTGTGGTCAGGCACTGTGAGATTCTACCCAGCTCTGAGCTGTAAAATTGACCAACACCAGGCTCCTATGTCACACCTATGACCACAAATACCACCAAGTTATGTCACACCCCAAGACCATAGACCACCAAGACCAGAACAACATTGCAGGAGGAGGAGTACCAAGACCTGTACTACTATAGATTGCCTATTGCTGAGGTGAACTCATGGCTTGAGCCTGCTGCAGCTAGCCACAGGTGAGGAAAACTGGAATAGAATTCTAGTAGTCTAGGGCACATATCTTCCCCTGGCACTGGGGCTGTTCCAGAGGATCCTTTTGCAGGCCTGGGGATGGGGGCTGTTAGAAACTTCACAATGTTAGGTCTCATCAAGCCAGTATTAAGTTTCAGAACACAGTCTTATGCTTACTACCCTGTCCTAGCACCTAGTGAATGGGATCTTACACCATGCTATACCTGAAGTTAGGGTAGTATTTCTGAAGGCAGTCCCTTGGCTTCCTAGGCTGATGCTAAGCTGGGTTGCACCTGAGTCTCACAGCTACAAGAACCTTCACAGTCTCAGGCCCACATTACAGCTGGTAGTGATGTAGACTGAAACAATAATCCAGCCCACTCTGGCACAGATCTCTGTCTTGTGCTAGGGCAGTTCTAGACCCCATATTTGAGTGAGTACTGTCCTGGAAATAGCTATGCAGCTTGAGATTGGGGATGGATGGTGGAGACAATCCCTTGGCCATCAAGGCTGACACTAAGCTGGGTTGCACCTGAGTCTCACAGTCCCAGGGAACTGCACAGTCCAGGGAGTAGGGGAGGTGCACCGTAGGCCCACTCCAGGGTTGGGAACGAAGTGGAACAAAACTTGAGTCTGTCCTACCAGTGCACAGTTCTCCCTATCTGTGAACTCTGGCTTGTGCAAAGGGCTTTAGTTTCTACTCTATGCTGGGTCTCACCACAGTGGGCTTGGTATAGAGCTCCCAGGTAAAGCCCTGTGCTAGCTTGCATGCCCTGCTTCCTAGTGGGTAAGTCTTACTCCTCTGCCAGAGGTTGGAGAAGGGGTGGCAGAGGCAGTCAGCCACTGAGCCCAGCACAGCTCCAGTGGCGAGACTGTGCATACTGGCTGGGTTCGGTAGGGGTCATTGGGTTTTGATTATTACTTGGTTTCACCATGAAGTTCCTGGTATTGGGTTTTAAGTCTCAGGCTTGGACTTTATTCTTTCTCCTCCCAAATGGGAGGTGTCTCCCTTTACTCTGGGCTGCTTAGAGCTGGAAGAGGAGTGACAGGGGTAACTCCTTCCTTTCTGTCTTCTTCAAAAGTCTTCTTATTTTGCTGTACTAAAATCAGGTACTATGGTTTCTCACCTGATATCCTTAGCTCTTGTGAATGTAGTTTGGTATATGAATAACTATTCACCTTGGTGTGCCTGTAGGGAGACAATCACCAGAGGATTACCATCTTGCTCCACCTCTCAATATTGCCAATCCTCGAATTCAACCATATTTTGCTTGAGCTAAATTCTCTAACCTTATCTCCTGATGCCAAGGATATAAATTTTTCTACTCTTCTTCTATGCCTGGGTCCCTATTTCTACTTTATATAGTCAATATCTCAATGTTCAAAGCTCACTTTAAAAATTACTTTTGATTATTCATTTAAAGTCTGACAAGTAGACATTTTAGACCACATTCTGCTTTGATCTTGTCTAGAGATTCTTTTGCCTTGAGTCTTATTTCATCTTAAATTAACTTTTTAGCTCATGTTTCATTCTCTACTCTTAATGTCCCCACAAAGCTATTCCCAGGTTAATCTATCCATCCACACATGTGTTGGAGAGAAGATGACTCAAAATGAGACTATCAGGGACTATCATGGTGGGACAGAAGCTGGGACAATGAAATAAACCTTTGGGCACAATACACTGCTGCCATTGCAGCATGACCTGTGGCTTTGCTACGCTGTGCTTTTTTCAACAGGATGGTCATGACCCTGGTAAAAACCATGGAAGCAGAATGTTACCGGGGAAAACCACAAATAAACCCTCTAGTTTCACTTATTTTTGGTCAACTTAAAAATCACTAATTTTGGAGGTCACAAGCAGGGCAATACCTTATTAGTTTCCCACCAGCTTTGTTGTGGATAACACCTCTGACATGTGGGTTCTGATGATTAATGGCTGCCCAGGTTATTTTTCAGGAACTTAAAGGATGATTTGCTGAAAACAGACTCTTCACTTGGGTCTACAGGGAAGGCTATGGTGGGTCTTTTTAAAGTTTTTATTCTTTGGTGGTACTGGGGATTGAATCCAGAGATATTATACCACTGGCTATACCCCCAGCCCTTTTCATTTTTATTTTGAAATAGGGTCTTGTTAAGTTGCTGCGGCTGACCTTAAACCTACAATCCTCCTGTGTCAGCCTCCCAAGTACTGGGATTACAGGTATGTATCACTACGCCTGGCCTATGATGCATTCTTCAAGTCTGATGGGTGATCGGAGTAGGATTTCTATCTTCATATTATGTCTGTCTCCTTTAAAGCTACCCTACCTTTTGGGTTATATTCTGCTTGGCCTTGGATGCAGACATTTTGATTACCCACTGGAGCTGATATGTCTTTTTTAGCAGATATAGCAGCCCAAGAAGCCCAAACCCTTCAGCCCTATCCAAGGATCAAGTGACAAGGCCAGCATGTGTGCACAGGATGATGGCACCGACTTCAAGAGTATCAGTTAACCAAGACTACGAGTCTCCTGCAAGAAGAAACTTCTTTTAGAACAGTGCCCCTGGCTAGTGGAAATAACCAGACCCAAGTGCACTCCAGCAAATCAAAAAACCTTGCATCATCTCCCTTTGCTTAGGGAGCAGCCTAGTGTCCCTCTTTTTGTGTGTGTGTGGTACTGCAGATTGAACCCAGGGGCATTCTACCTCTGAGCTACACCCCCACGCCTACTTTATTTTTTATTTTGATACAGGGTCTCACTAAGTTGTGGAGGGCCTCACTAAGTAGCTGAGGCTGGCCGTAAACCTGTGATCCTCCTGTCTCAGACTCCCAAGTACTGGGATTACAAGTGTGCACCACCATGCCCGGCCCTAGTGTCCCTCTTGATCAGTGCTGTCTCCCTTAAGCTGAATCCCCAGTTAAATCCTTGCCTGTGTATTTATGCTCATACGAATTGATTTCATTTCTATCATCACTGAGTGAAGTTCCCATCTCCAGTATCAAAGACATTAAGTATAGGCTATGCCTCCTGCTGTCAGAGAAATAAGATACCTGGATTAACCTCTCTGGAGAAAATTTTTAAAAGAAATGAAGTTATTATATCTGAAAATAATTAAAAACTAAGATATTATTTGACCTTCTATATCCCTAGAACTGGGAAGAAAACGGTGTGTGTGTGTGTGTGTGTGTGTGTGTGTGTGTGTGTATGTGTTACTGGGGATCGAACCCAGGAACATTCTACCACTGAGCTATACCCCCATACCTGTTTTATTTTTTATTTTGAAACGGGCTCACCAAGTTATTGAAGGTCTCAATAAATTGCTGAGGCTGACCTTGAACCTGCAATCCTTCTTTCTCAGCCTCTCAAATACTGGGATGTATACACCATTGCACGTGGCTCTGATTGTTTTATTTAACAGCTACATTGGTATATTTCCTCCCTCCCTCCCTCCCTTCCTCCCTCTCTCTTCCTTCCTTCCTTCATTTATGTACTTAATAATTCAACTTGCTTGCCAGATTCCAAGTCAAGACACCTGGACAAATTGGCTTAATGGGAATATGACCTCTGCCCCAAGGCTAGCCATCTTGGGCCACTGCCGAAAGGCTTACCTCAGTGAGTTCACACAAAGTTCAGGCAGACCTCCCTATCAAATGGAGAAGGACCCAGGCATCTCTTGAAGGTCTCTAGGAATGGACACACTGTCGGGACCCTTCTTTCCAATCAGGACTGCAGAAAGGCTGCTGAGGGACCTCCCGGCTCTCCTCTGGAGGCTGCAGTTCCCCCGGTCTGGAACTGTGTATGATTTTCTCTTTCTTAATACTGCATTCCTCTGTGCTTTTAATTGCTATTGTTTCGCCACCTGGGTGAGAAATTCCCCAGGATGTGTTGCTTCAGTATTACTGATTTCACACATCGCAGCGGGATTTTCTTGTGTTCTGATTATTTTCTCATATTAAATCCTCTTGTACTGTGATTGTGTGAGAGTGGCTTCATTTGCACCATGGATCAGAACCCACTTGGCAAAACAACTGCCATGCTATCACATGTGGAAAATATTTTGTACCGGAAGCCATTGAATAGGTCGTGAATAAGACATTTACTTCAACCTCTCTGGATTACCAACTTTTCAAATGAAAAACAAATTTGAAGATTTACAAAAACTGACTTAGAGATGCTCTTCCTTATCAAGCCCATGACATTAATGCATAATTTTACATGGCATTCCATGAGGCCACCTCTGTTGATGAGAGTCTGTCTTCAAGACAAAACCTATGTACCATACCAGGGCTCAATGGTTATCTGGTTCTCTTCCAATTCTTGGATTCCAAGTTATTGTTTCTATATGTATTCTGAGGAAGGACAGAAAAGATATATAAACCATGGTTTCTGCCTTGGGAATTTAATTCACTTGGGAAGAAAGATTAATAAATTAAGAGGAACTGCACATATTTGTCAAATATAAGACTCAGCTACAAGTGTTCAAAAGAATTTTTAGTGGCAATATTCTAAAATTCCAAGAGATGGGGATATTTCATATGACAATATACTTATCTCTGTTAAAGTATATATATTATTTGATACTTTCAAAAACAGGGAGAGACAGATTTCTCTCTTTTAAAAAAATTTTAAAAGAGAAATAAAAAAATGGTCCTTTAAAAGAGTTATGTTTTGTAAACTTGAATAGAAAATAGAATCAGTTTAATATACATATGAGATTCAGACTACTATAGGAACCTGGCTAGAGTTCCTTACTGGACCTCCTCACATCAATATCTATGAGGATGTTTAGCCAGGGATGGTGAAAGAAGATGATTCCCTGTATGTAAAGTGTTGTCTATATGTTCAGCGTTCTTCCTGGGGCACAATGTAGGGAGAGAGGGCTAGCCTAAACTATGGTTGCAAATATCAGAGAGATGTAACATTGAAGGACTGGACCCCAGACAAATCTAATACTTGAGCTTAAAGAAGGATGATTCTCGGAAATGGACCACGATTCATCTGGTAAAATGGTTGGGGTTGCTTCACACCAGTGTTTGTAAATGGTGAGTGGGGAGGCGAATAAGGTGGAGTCTCCAGAACAGTCAGAGAGGAGAGGATTCCAGAAGGGCCTGAAGTCTATTCCTGGTTCCCAACTCTGAGAATCCCAGTAGATTTCCCACTCTGAATGGGCAGAACCATCCACAGTTGTAGGCTACCACAGGTCTCTTTGGAGACACGGGAGACAGAAATTCCCCCAGGGAAAATGGTGCCTTGGTCCACAATTGATGTAATTATCTTGGAGTCATCTATAACCTTATTGAAAGCATTCAGTGTTCTTTTATTGGTTTGTTGTGTTTCTTCCCCACTATGCCTTCTTACTTTGGAGTAATGATTTAGATTTTCTTCTCATGCAGCTGGGATATTTCTTCTAATATTATTTCTGGTAAGGTAAGTGAATCATATATTTTTAAATTCATCTATATCTATGTTCTTTTCTTAATATATAGACGATAACTTGATGAATACAAAATTTTTGAGGACGTTTTCTCTTCCTCTTTCAAAATGATGTAGCTAGTTGATTTGGTTCTGAAAATGAGCATTGAGAATGAAGTCTACTGTAGTTTTTTTCCATTTTAGAGACACCACTCTCCCCCTCCATTTTGTTTTGTTTTGTTTCTTCCTGACTAGATACTCTTATTTTTTTCCTTTCAGATGCTGACTCTTGCATATGTCAGGGATTCAACTGCTGAGCTATATCTCCAGACCCTGACTACATACTTGTAGAAATTATTTTTTATCTTTGGAATTTTGAACTATAAACAGCACATATCCAAATATGTCTTTCTTGACCATTCTCTATTTCTGGAATCATAGCAAAAAACATGATTTTTCCTCTTGGATCCCTTGTCTTTTGGCTAACCATATTTTTTTTTTTGTCCTTTTCTTGGGGTTATGAACAAATAATTTTACATTTTAAATTCATCAACATGGACAATCTATAGTATCCTGGACTAATTTTGCTGCTTTCAAAAATTAAATAGAAATTTTATGAAAATAAAAATCATACAGAAAAAGTAGGTGCGCAGGTCATTGAATTTGAAATGTAGCTCTCCTGTAACCAGTCCTCTTTCAGATCAAGAGACGGAATACAACCTACACCGCAGGAGATCCCCTATACCTCCTTCAAGCCACACTCCTGCTCCCCAAGGAAACTACCTGACTTCTAACGCCTGATGTTGGTTTTAGTGCTTGTGAACTTGATAAAAATAGAAACATATGGTATGTCACTTTTTTGTTTAATGTCAAGAACTGTGAAAGGTATACTATTTTATCCTATTTGCAAGCTGGCAAGTTAGCCTGCTATTTTCATAGATGCTACTAGAAGATACAAGACCCCTGGGCCAGAGACAAAGGATATTATTGCTTATGGCACAGCAAGCAGGATGAGCATTAGCACATTTGTGTAATTACCCTTGCCTGTCAAGTCCCATGAATTGGCTCAGATGAATGCCTGCACAATCAGTGGGTTACATTAAAAGAGGGGAACTCCAAACATAGAGAACCTGGACCTTTTTATACAGGGTAGTAAGCATGCCTTCCCTTTGCTCTGGAGAGATACACTACATTGTGTTTTATACAAACATCCTGAAAAAGATAATCTGTGACAAAGCACAGTTAGTGCCTTGCTTTGTAACACATGCAGAAAAGTCAGAGCCTCATGGGAAATTGTCTCTCAGAGTCTGAGACATTCAACATTATGTGTTCGCATTCATCCATATTTTTGTGTATAGCCATAATCAGCCCCTCTGCAGTACAGCAATCCAATGCATGAATAGATCACAATTCATATATGCTTTGTCTTGATGCAAATTTGAGTTGTTTCCAGTTTGGGACAATTATAAATAACACTGCTCTAACCTTGTACATGTGTTTTGGTGCATACTTCTTTGCATTTCTGTTGAGTATATGGTCAGGAGTGTAATGGCCGAATTATTGGGTAGGCATAGATTCAATAATGCATGAGGGTTCCAGTTGCCCCATATTTTTACTAACATTTAGTGGTGTCTTTTCAATTTTAGCCATGGTAGTGAGTATGTGAGGGTTAAATTTACCTTTAAATGACTAATTATGCTGAACACACACCTTTTCATATATAATTAGATGACTTTTTTTAATGTTTGTGTGTGTATGGTACTGGGGATTAGATCCAGGATCATTCTACCTCTGAGTTATACTCCAGCCCTTTCTACTTTGAAACAGGGTCTTGCTAAATTGCTGAGGGTCTCACTAAGTTGTTGAGGCTGTCCTCAATCCTGCAATAATCTCTTCTCAGTCTCCCAAGTACTGAGGTTTTAGATGTGCACCCCCTTACCCGGCTTAGATGACTTTTTGCGTGGAGTGCCTTTTCAGTTCTTTTGCCCAGTTATTTTAGCACTATTGCCCTTTTCTAATTGATTTGGGGAGTTCTTTCCATATTTTTTGCTGTTGTCCTATAGTCATTTTTGGATTTTTGTACTACATATATTTTCAGCCACTCTGTGACCACTGTTTTCATTCTATATATAAAATTTATATATATATATATTTATATATATAATATATAAAATTTCATTCTATATATAAAATTCTATATATAAAATTGTTTTCATTATATATATAAAATTTATATATAAATTATATATATATAAATTATATATATATAAATTATATATATATAAATTATATATATATATATATATATATATATATAAATTATATATATATATATATATATATATATATATATATATTTGGATTGAACCCAGGGGCATTCTACCTCTGAGCTACACCCTTTTTATTGTTTCATTTTGAAACAGGGTCTTGCTAGGTTGTTGAGAGTCTCATTAAGTTGCTGAGGCTGGTGTTGAACCAGTGATCCTCCTGTCTCAGTCTCCCAAGCACTGGGATTACAGGCGTGGACCACCACTCCCAGATCCCAATAATATATTTTTATGAATAAAGTTTATTAATTTTAGTGTAACCTGATGCATCAAATTTTGCCTTTATGGGTTGTACTTTCATGTTCTGTCTAGAAAATCCTTGCCTAAAAATCCTAAGATTATGAAGATATTTTCTCTATATCTATATGTATTTTCACAAATATAGTTCCAGCTAGTCCTGGAGCCACTGTGCCATGCACTGCTAGTGTTATTGAATGCTTGAAACTACATCCTAGTCTTTTTTTTTTTTTGTGGTACCAGGGATTGAACCCAGGAGAATCCTACCTCCAAGCTACACCCCAGGCCCTATTTTTTATTCTTTATTTTTGAAACAGGGTCTCACTAAGTTGTGGAGGGCCTCACTAAGTAGCTGAGGTTGGCCATGAACCTGGATTCTCCGGTCTTAGCCTCCCAAGTACTGGGATTACAAGAGTGCGCTACCATGCCCAGCTACATCCTAGTCTTGATAACTCTAAGGTAGGTTTTCCCTGGAAGATTCTGATATGTGCTATTATGTCTATTTATATGGTAAAAAGCCAATATAATTTCCTAAAGTTACAATTGCATCTGTTTTCAATTGACAAAAAATAATTGCTCATATTTATGGGTATAATGTAATAATTTCATATATGGATGCAGTGTCTAATGATCAAACCATTGCATTTCCTTCTCCATAAACATTTCCCATATCAAAGACCAAAACTTGATTACCTGAAACTTACTCGTAAATATGAGTCATACTTTCATAGACTCTTGTTCTACATGGATATTTTCCACTGATTACTCACCAATTTTTCATACCTAGGACATCCCCAAACAGGTCAAAACTTGATTGTAAAAAAGTTGTTCATATCAATCTAGTTTGTATAATCACAATGATACCCAAAGTACATAATCCATTTTATTCCTATCTTTTCTCAATCCCGGTGTCTTGGATTGCCATCAACTATTTAATATTTACAGTAATGTCAAGAATAACAAATTTTATGACAAAAAAACTTGATCTAAAGATACTGATAATAAACTATCGAATCCACAAATAAAGGTCAAACAGCATAATCTTCTCAAAGTCAATTTCTTCACCATCAGAAAGTATCCAACTTTCAAAATCCTCTAAATCATAACAGTTTCAGCCCCTCTTAACAATTAAATTATTCAAGTAAGGAATCTTTAAAATTAAATCTAAAAACACAACTCTCAGCTGGGTGTGGTGGCGCACGCTTGTAATCCCAGTACTTGGGAGGCTGAGACAGGAGGATCCGGGTTCGCGGCCAGCCTCAGCTACTTAGCGAGGCCCTCAGCAACTTAGTAAGACCGTGTTTCAAAGTAAAGTATAAAAATAGGGCTGGGGGTGTAGCTTGAAGGTAGAATGCCCCTGGGTTCAATACCCAGTACTGCAGTAAATAAATAAATAAATAAATAAAAAACACAACTCTCCAAGTAGCTAAACTTCAACCACAGAGCTTTAAGAAACTATACAGCAATCACACAAGGAGTGTGACTAAACAAAATAAATGTCACACACACACACATTCATACACACATAGCTACATATATGAAATGAATTCTTCCACAACTTTTATCACTCCTGATTAATATGGCTGCCATAAGCAGGAAGCTTAGAAAAAAGGAACTTAAAACCAAGATTTATATTTAATAAAAAGCTAGGTATTTCATTGGATTTATTAATATGAAAATCCATGGCTGTTCTTCAACTCTAAGAGCCAATAGGGATTAAAATCTTAAGAACTTATTCCTAATCAGAACCATTAATTGTTCCTTCACTGACTTTCACACCCCACGTAACATTCTTTCGTGATGACATAGGATCTCAACCAGGAGTAGACTGAATATAATATATCTTTCAAAACTCTTCCTAACTAATGCCGTATTAAAGAAATAATAACAGATTCTCATTGGTAACCCAGCTTTGCGTGGACATTAATAACAGCTAACCGATCACATTCAGAAGCCATTGATATATTTTGCTTGTTCATTCAGGTTGGGTTGTTGGATAAGTTTTATTCTGTGAATCATGCATATATGCAGAAGCCTGAAAACTAAGAATACTTTTTCTAGTTACAATGATAGAAACAACATTTCAGGGACACTCCCACAGGGCAAAATATCTTTCAGAGAAGCTACTCTAAATACAAATGTCCTCTCCTCTCCTCTCCTCTCCT
>PVJS01029534.1:0-24699 GCA_004027185.1 Glis glis
GGAGCAGGGGCGGGGCCGCGGCGCAGAGGCAGGCGCGCTGGTGTGTCCAGACGCCTCCAGCCCGGGCGGGGTTCTCGCCTCCGCGCCTCTTCTCTTTCCTTTTCTTTCCCGCTCTAGCCTGCGGAGTGGGGTCGGTGCTGCTGGTGGCCCCTGGGTCTTAGTCTTTGGTACCGAGCTGATCTGGATGTGGCATTCTGATCACGACCTCTTGGCCGCGCTCCTGTGCCCCCTGCACCCCCATACTCCGCTTCTCCGGGAGCTCCTAGGAGGACCCCTCCCGGAGGCTCGGACCCTCGAGAGGGCGTTGACAAGGCCACACTTAACCGCGGGCGGTGAAAAGAAGGTAGGGTGGGAGGTTGTGGGAGCAAGCGCAGAAGTTAAAAAGTAAGAACAAGAAAAAAAGCTGGCAATGCTTCCTGTTAAGCGGAATGCAGATTGACCATGTAGTGCCCGAATCATTTACATTTCCTCTGTGCACTGACTACCGGGGCTCCTGGCACGTAGTAGGCGCTCAGTAAAGGCTCAGTGACCGAAGGCATCCTTTCACCGTGTGGCAAAACCTAACTACTGTCCTTAGTCATTTCGCACGTGGATAAACGGAAGCTTGGAGGGCTGCTTCGCGCCTGGGAGAGAGGTAGACACAGAATTTTAGAGGTTGGGATCTAACCACTGTGTCTCTGCCAGGGGTCATGTTGCAGGGATGGGGGCCCTCTTGCCATTCGCAGCCTAGGATCAAGCACAGGTCTAGAGAGGACAAAGGAGCGAACAAGGCTCCACAGCCGAAGCTGAGTCAGTCCTCACCATCACCCAGTGCAGCAGAGAGGTGCACTGTGGTGCACTTCTGTAGGTGACTTTAGAAGTTAAGGCACTGTGCAGGTCTATATCTGATCACACTGGGCGTGTCCCCGTCTGAATTCAAACCCGGGGTCTTCAGTCTCCCAGGATCTTGCTGCTCCTTCTGTTTCGGAGACCTCCCTGTATCCAGGGAACCTGGTTTCCTCCCACTTGTGAAGTCTGTGTTGAATTTTCAGAATGAGAGACAGGGAAGTGAGTCTAGGGCTCAGGAGAAGGGTGGAGGTTGGTCTTCTGTATGTAGATAATCAAATTCCTAAAAATGGATATAATTACCCCTAAGATGTATGCTGCAGATTTTAAAAGGAGGTGGTGGCCTGCAGGGGCAGATGAAGGAGGCAGAGATGCCTGGGCGGAGGAGAGATTCTGAAGCCTATGGAGGAGGAGGGTGTCCAGATAGTGTAGGGCACTGAGGCACCAGCTTGCTGTGCCTGAATCTCTGGTAAGTTAATTTGCCTCCTTGTGACTCAGTTTCTTAAGTGAATATGAAAGTTAAATACAGCATGTAAAGTCCTCAGAAGAATGCCTGACACGTGGTAGCATTCACTAAGTTCCGGCTACTATCATTACTGCAACCCTAAATGACTAGCATCCTCACTATGTTAAAAAAAAAGCCTATAAAGTATCAAAAAAGACAAGCCAGTAGAAAATGATCAAAATGTAAAAAAAGACAATTCCCAAAACATCAGCAATGGCCAAAGCGTGGAAAGTTCCTCAGCTGTGCCAACGAGGGAGGTCAGAAAACAGCACACAGAGATCCGACGGGAAAGCCACAGTTCAGCCCAGGCAAAGCTCAGTCCGCTGAGCAGGGAGGAGGAAGACACACTAAAGATCACAAAGTACACAGTGCTGTGGAGATGCAGGATGCAACCTGGGTGCAGGAAGCAGCGGCTGCACGGTTGGCCTGGGGGAGCAGAGAGCACAGGTTCAGCATCTACACGGACAGGCACAGTACTTGGTACAACCTCACCAGCACCTTAAGCCAAGCTGTATCCTAGGAGAGGATTTACAGAGCCCAGAATCCTTAAAGGAAGTGGGGGGAAAAAAGACAAAAACACATCATCTTATACTTTTCCAGCAACTCCAATGTTACTTCTGGGGGCTAGGACGTCACACGTGGAGATGTGAATCGTCTATGAACTGTTTTGTCTTTTGTGTGCCAGAAGCAGTGAGGTCTCCAGTTGTGCTTCGTGTCGAATGTGTGCCTTCTCATGCCACCAGTTTTTGTGACTTGTCCTTCTTTTTTTTTTTTTTTGCGGTACCAGGGATTGAATGCAGGGGCGTTCTACCTCCGCGCTACGCCCCGGCCCTATTTTTTATACTTTATTTTGAAACCGGGTTTCATGAAGTTGTGGAGGGCCTCACTAAGTAGAGAGAGAGAGAGAGACAAGTAGAGAGAGAGAGAGAGAGAGAGAGAGCAAGCGTTCGTGCGCGAGCTGAAGCTGGCCGCGAACCCGGATCCTCCGGTCTCCGCCTCCCAAAGTACTGGGATTACAAGCGTGCGCCACCACGCCCGGCTTGTGACTTGTCCTTCTAAAGATCTCTAAGACAAAAGAGAGAGAGAGAGAAAGGAGCTATTCCTAACATTCATAGCATCCAATTATTCAGGAAGCATATCCAGTGGGAACACATACAGCAAAATCAATAGCTTGTTTTTTTAAGTACAAGAATAATGTCTGTTTGTTTCAGGGGATTAAAATGATTAGAGAATTGCATGGAATAGATGTAAACCTCGATCCTCATTTCATACCCGCCCCCCAGGATCCCATGGTTAAGGCGAATGGCATGTCTTTCCAGAAGCTTTTTGTACATGTGTTAATGAGTATGTACAGACATATACGATACAGACATATGTGATATGTGTGTGCATGCACATTCATACGTACACACACATGCACAAGTGTATAGTGAAAGACAGAGTATGTCAAATTGGGCTGCCTGGGTTCAAACACCAGCTCCTCCATATAATGGCCGGGCAACATAAGACAAAGCCCCACTGCTGCCTGTTTTCTCATTTTTAGATGGTGCACTGCTTGTTAAGCATTGACGTGATGCATGGAGATTGCTTAGCATGGTGCTGGGTGTGCACAGAACAGCATTCGCAGACACAAACTATGAATATTATTTATACACACACATACTGACAGATTGTTCTTTGGTTCACATAACCCCAAATGAACGAGCCTAGCTTTTTTTTTTTTTTTTTTGCAGTACCTGGGATTGAACACAGGGGCGTTCTACCTCCGCGCTACGCCCCCGGCCCTATTTTTTATACCTTATTTTTGAAACCGGGTCTCACAAAGTTGCGGAGGACCTCACTAAGGAGAGAGAGACAGAGAGACAGGGAGAGAGAGAGACAGGGAGAGAGAGCGCTGAGGCTGGCCGCGAACCCGGATCCTCCGGTCTCCGCCTCCCAAAGTACTGGGATTACAAGCGTGTGCCACCACGCCCGGCTGAGCCTAGCTTTTAAATAAGCTCCAAATAGAAGTGTCACTGTCAAGAGGGTGTCCACATTGCTTTCAGGGAAAAGGGTTGAAGAGACACGTCTAAGACAGTGAACTTCAGACTTCCTGACAGGATTGCACCTGGCTAATCTTTCCATGGGCGCGGGCCCTTGAGGTGCGTGTGTACAGTAAAAACATTATTTTGGGAAGTCTCCTGTGTCAAGGAAAGTGAGATGCAACAGGGAAGTCAGACGGAGGGAATGAGGTACGTTTGGACCGTCAAAATGGCACGTCCATTATTAAAACCAGCAACAGTTCAGGTCAGCCAACCACCACCATCAAAGACTCATCCTAGGGCCTCTCGAAATGGATAAAACACTCCCAGAAACAGAGACTCAGACAAAAGCAACACCCAAGTGGCGTCTACTATGCGGAACTCTACAAACTCTCTCAGATAGAACATTCTGGCTGTCTATAAAACACACTTCCCATTAGGAAGTAACTACTCAGAAATCACATGCGGGCACACCGTGGAAACACTTCTCTCTGCACAAGGGCGTTCTCGGGCATGGAAAGAAAATAAACAAGGCTCCTTTCTTGGAAGTGAAAATAGTGACCACAGCCCCGTGTGTGTGTGGGGGGGGGGTTAAAATATACAAAACACAGTAACAAAGAGAAGCATAATGCGCGCGGTATTTGGTATTTTTCTATTGACATCTGTAAGCAAAATTGCCTCCTCTCTGTGGCTGAATGGAACTTCCAACTTGTCTCCCACTCAGAGTGGGAGGGCTGACTGTTGTCAAGAGCCTGGGCTTCCTGCTCGTAAATCACCACTCCGCCATGTGGGCCACGTCCATTCCTCAGCCAGCGGGACGCTGGGAAAGTGAGAGAAAGCCATTTTCTTCTTATAAAGCAAAGAACACTTGGGGTTTCCACCACTATTGATAAAGGTCCTCCTGCATAAAGCACACATATGAGAGGTTTTTCATGGAGTGGATCTGCTGAAAAACACACCTATTTTGTTGGTTTTTATTCTTTTATTTATTTATCCATTTTTTTGTGGTACCAGGGATTGAACCCAGGGGCATTCTACCTCCAGGTTACATCCCCAGACCTATTTTTTATTCTTTTTTTTTTTTTTTGCGGTACCGGGGATGGAACTCAGGGGCGTTCTACCTCCAAGCTACACCCCTGGCCCTATTTTTTATACTTTATTTTGAAACCGAGTCTCACAAAGTTGCGGAGGGCCTCAATAAGTAGCTGAGGCTGGCCGCGAACCCGGATCCTCTGGTCTCCGCCTCCCAAGTACTAGGATTACAAGCGTGCGCCACCGTGCCCGGCTTTATTCTTTTTATTTTGAAACAGGGTCTCACTAAGTTGCGGAGGGCCTCACTAAGTAGCTGAGACTGACCGAGAACCCGGATCCTCCGGTCTCAGCCTCCCAGGTACTGGGATTACAAGGGTGCACCACCACGCCCGGCATTTTTTATTCTTTTTATCTGAAAATATATTTACATGATTCTTAAAAATGTTTTGAGTATAAAGTTGTATTTGTGGCAGCCTATTTGAAGTTGTCTTTTTGTCATTTGTTAATTGCTAATAAAAAGTCAGCAGTGATTCCAAAAAGCAAAACAAAACAAAATCCCAGAGTTTAAGTTAAATGTGTGTTGGTCCAAGTCGTATATTTGGATTCTAGGAGTTCAGAAACATCTATAACTATTTTAAGCATGAGCTGGGGGTGGTGGCACACTCAGTACTTGGGAAGCTGAGACAGCAGGATCACAGGTTCAAGGCCAGCCTCAGAAACTTAGCAAGACCCTCAGCAACTTAGTGAGACCCTGTTTTAAAATAAAAAATAAAATGGGGCTGGAGGTGTAGCTTGGGGGTAGAATTCCCCTTGGGATCAATCCTCAATACCAAAATAAACAAATATTTTAAGCATGAATCCAATTTAAAATTCAATCTAAATGTTGTATATTTTATTGTCACAGGGTACAACACATGCTGTTTGTAGATAAAGCCTAATTTTTATATTTAGATAACTATATACATTTTTCATAAATATTTCTTTCCTTTTTTTTCTTTGTGGTGTAGAGGATCGAACCTTGGGCCTCCCACATGCTAGGCAAGCCCTCTACCACTCAGCTATATCCCCAGCCTATATATCTTTCTTTTCAAATGTATTTTTCAGCTTAAATATTGAGATACTGATGCACATAATTTGTACTTTCTTATGTAAATAATGAAACATAATATTTCATCCTTTCATTGGATTCTGGGTATGGAGTAATAATTTTTGTATACTTAAAAATAAAGGAAATGTGACTCCCTCCATAAAAAAATCCCACAAAAAACAAAACAAAAAAAATACCCACCTGGCCTAGATAAATATCCTTCATGGGTTTAAATTGAGGAAGAAGGTACTCCTTGCAGAATTCACAAGGCTAAAGTTTGTTCAAGAAATATTGACTTAACATCTGAGATGTGCCAGACCCTGGACATGGCCCTGCAGATACAAGGCTGGTGAGACACGTAGACCTGCTTTTGCACCACTGAGATTCTGGCGTGGGGACAGGGAGAAGGAGAATCATGGAGCCTGCAGGTCATGATGGGTGCCTTAAAGAAAACACAAGCAGCTTGGTGCAGTGGTGCAGTATTTGGAGGCTGAGATAGAAGGTTCACAGGTTAAAGGCCAGCCTCAGCAACTTAGAAAGAGCCTCAGCGACTTAATGAGACCTTGTTTCAAAATAAAAAATAAAATAGGCTTGGGGTGCAGCTCAGAGGTAGAATGCCTCTGGGTTCAATCCCCAGGAGGAGGAGGGGGGGAGGAGGAGGAGGAGGAGGAGGAGGAGGAGGAGGAGGAGGAGGAGAAAGAAAATAGGAAGAGCTGTGAGGTAGAAGAGAGACTTACTCTGGGCAGGAGGCTGGAGAAGGTCAGGCAGGTGACTTCTTGTTCAAGGGGAAATCGGTGTGTGTGTGGGGGGGGGACCTGCCAGGCAGTGAGACCCAGTGACCTGAAAGAGCTTTGCGCCCTTCAGGAACTGAAATGGTGTGAGCGCAGCTGGGGAGAAAGGGGCAAGATGGAGGATGGGGTGAGGTGAAGATGGAGGGGTCCTAAGGGGACTGTGGAGGGGGGAACTGGGAGTCATGGAGCCTCCAGATGCTGCCCCATCATTTCCCAGAAGCTCAGAGAACGTTGCTTTGCCAAGAATTTAAAAAGATACCAGCTATAGGAGAGAGAGTCTCTGTGTTAGTCAAAATATGTTGGGTGACCTGTCTGCCATTCTGGGAAGCCTCTGTCCTTCCAATTCTGAAGTGCTGCGACCTTCCATCCTGCGGCTTTCCCTAATTAATTCATGCGCACAGAGGTGTAACTGGGCCATCACGGGAGCACTAGATGGTCCGTGCCCAATCCAGAAGGGCTCTGCAGAACCCAGAAGAGGTGCAGAGGCAAAATGGTTGACTTTAAAGAAACTTCTGGAAACACCTCTAAGTAAATAGTCATTACTTCACTCCTCTATTATGCATTCAACAAATGTGTCCGAAGTGCTTACCGTGTGCCAGGCAATGGACTTGGATCTGGGGATAAGAAGATAAGCGTGTCCTGGGTCCTTCCACCTAAGGAGGACCTAGTCGTGGGAATTAGGTGCTTCACTGACAAATTCTACCAAACATTTAAAAAAGAGCCAATAGAAATCCTTCACAAACTCTGCCCCAAAAATTGAAGAGGAGGGAATACTTTCAAACTCTACTTACAGGGCTACTACCACCCATATACCAAAGCCAGAGAAGGGGGTCATAAGAAAAGAAAACTACAGGCCAATTTTTTGGGGGAGGGTGCTGGGGGTTGAACCCAGGGGCATCCTACCTCTACCTCTGAGCTACACCCCCAGTCCTATTTTATTTTTCATTTTGAAACAGGAACTCACTAAGTTGCTGAGGGCCTTGCTGTGTTGCTAAGGCTAGCCTCAAACCTGCGATCCTCCTGTCTCAGCCTCCCAAGTACTGGGATTACAGGCCTGTGCCACCGCGCCTGGCTCTAGGCCAATATTCTTGGTGAACATATATACAAAAATCCTCAATAAAATACTAGCAAACTGACTTCAACAAAACATTAAAAGGATCATTCATCATGACCAAGTGGGATTTATCCCTGGGATGCAAGGATAGTTCTATCTACACAAATCAATAAATGTCATACATCACCTTAACAGAATAAAGGACACAAATATGGTCATCACATTAGGTATAGAAAAGGCATTTGACAAAAGTCAATACCCTTTATGATTAAAAACTCTCAACAAATTAGGTATAATTTGTACAAATACCTCATATGTGATAAGCCCACAGCTAACATTATACTAAATGATGAAAAATTGAAATCTTTTCCTGTAAGATCAAGATAAGGATCCCCATTGTCACTACTTCTGTTGAATCTAGTGTGGGAAGTCCTTGCCAGAGCAATTACGTAAGAGGAAGAAATAAAAATCATCTAAATAGGGTTGAACAAAGCGAAATGGCCATTGTTTTCTGACAACATGATTTATATCGGGAGACTGCTAAAAGTTCCACTGAAAAAATGATAAGAACTAATAAAAGAATAGAGTAAAGGTTCAGGTTACAAGAACAACACACAAACATCTGTAGCAGTTCTCTACACCAATAACAAGCTTTTTGAAAAAGAAATCAAGAGGACAATCTCATTTACAGTAGCTTCAATAAAATAAAATACTATGAAATAAATTTAAACAAGGAGGTGAGAGATCTATACATTGAAAACTGGAAAAGGCAGATTGAAGGGGACGTCCTGCCCTGAATGTGGGCAGCACTGTTCTGATAAGCACAGGACCTGGATAAAAAGTTGGGAGGCTGAGACAGGAGGATTGCAGGTTCATGGCCAGCCTCAGCAACTTAGCAAGGCCCTCCACAACTTAGTGAGACCCTGTTTCAAACAATAAAATAAAATAGGGCGGGGGTGTAGCTCAGAGGTAGAATGCCCCTGGGTTCAATCCCCAGTAACACACACACACACACACACACACACACACAAAGAAGGAGTGAATGCCTGCGTGGTTCTTCCAGAGAAAAGTGCGTCTACTCTCGCCTGGATGTCGGTCTTCAGCTCTTTGAACTGGACTTTCGTCATTGTTCCGCCAGAGAATTTCCTGGCCTTTTCATCATGAACTGGAACTGCATTATCATCTCCTATTCTGAGACTCCAGCTCTTGGACCACTCGACCAGCTGCTGGTTCCCCCAGCTCTCCACGTGTAGGCGGCCACTTGGGACAACACTGCTCGGGACTGTAAGCTGATATGATAAATCCCCTTTTACCATACACACATCCTGTGAGTTCTGTTACTGTAGCGAACCCTGACTAATACACCATGGCAATCATGAGAAAAAAAATAACAAAGCTGGAGGCATCACATGACCTGATTTCAAATTATACCACAAAACAATAGTAATTAAAAACAACATGGCACTGACCTAATAGTAGACACATAAACCAAATCAGAATAGAGAGCCAGAAATGAACCCATGCATCTACTGGCTATTGAGTTTTGAAATGGTATCAAGCATACACGATGGGAAAAGGCCAGTCTCTTTGATAAATGCTGTTGGGAAAACTGATATCCACATGTAGAAGAATGAAATTGGACTCTTACCTCATACCATATACAAAAATCAACACAAAATTGATTCAAGACTTAAACATGAGACCTCAAACTGTAATGCTATGAGAAAAAGAAAAAAAAACATGAGGGAAAAATTCCATGACGTGAGTCTGGTCAATACTTTTTTTAGATTTGACTCTCAAAGCACAGGCAGCAAAAGCCGAACTAGACAAATGGGATGACATCAAACTGAAAAGCTTCTACAAAGCAAAGGAGACAGTTAACAGAGTGAAGACACAACCTATGGATCGGGAGAGAATAGCTGCAGGGCATCCAGCTGGTAAGGGGTTTGTAATCCAGAATATATAAGGAACTCAACTCTATAGAAAGAAAGCAAATATGGGCAAGGGACCTAAATAGACATTCTTAAAATAGGACATACACATGGTCAGCAGAGGTATGAAAAAATTCTCAACATCACTAATCAATAGGAAAATGCAAACCACAAAGAAATATCAACTCACATCTGTCAGAATGGCTGTTGTCAGTGAGAGAGAGAGAGAGAGAGAGAGAGAGAGAGAGAGAAGAAAGATAAGCATTGTCAAAGATGTGGAGAAAATGGAACCCTGGTATACTGTTGGTAGGAATGCAAATTAGTATAGCCATTGTGGAGATTCCTCATAAAATGAAAAATAGAACTACCAGCAATCCTTCTTTCAGGTATTTACCCCAAAGATGTGAATCAGTCTGTCGGAGGGCCGCCTGCATGCCTGTGTTCATTACAGCACTATTCAAAATAGTGAAGTTATTAAGTTAATCTAAGTATCCATCAGCAGATGGATAGATAAAGATGTGGTGCAAATGCACAATGGAGTACTCTTTGGTCTTAAGAAGGAACTTCTGCCGGGCGTGGTGGTGCACACTTGTAATCCCAGTACTTGGGAGGCTGAGACAGGAAGATCGCAGGTTCGCGGCCAGCCTCAGCTACTTAGGCCCTCCACAACTTAGTGAGACCCTGTTTCAAAATAAAGAATAAAAAATAGGGCTAGGGGTGGAGTTCAGAGGTAGAATGCCCTTGGGTTCAATCCCAGTACCGAAAAAAAAAAAAGGATCTTCTGTCATTTGTAACACCATGGATGGAGTTGGAGAACAAGAAAACACGAATGTGTTCTCACTGACACAAGCAGAGAATAGAATTGTGGCAACAGAGGCTGGGGTGGATGGAGGGACTATACTCAGAGGGCACAAAACCTCACACATGGAGAATAAATTGGTTTTCTCTTTAGATCTATTGTACAGTATGGTAGATATTATAAACAACAGTGTATTACACATTTCAAAATCACTAAGAGTAGATTTCAAATGTTCTTACCATCAATAAATAAATATTTGAGGTAGACAAATTAGCTTGATTTGTTTTTGTTTGTTTGTTTGGTACCAGGGATTGAGCCCAGAGGCAAGGTTTTTCTAAGTTGCTGAGGCTGGCCTCAAACCTGTGATCCTCGTATTTCAGCCTCTCAAGTACTGCGTCACCCTGCCTGGCGAGCATGTGGCTTTTAACATCTAAAAAGTTAACAAGTACACTTTGCATTCCTGAGCTCTGGTATGTTTGGGTCGCCTTGCCTGCCATCAGACCCCTTCTTTTGTGTATGCACCCCAATTTTCCATTAGAGAAGCACACTCTCATACACTCTGTGGGGCTGACAGAGCCTCCCTGCAGGCCCAGCCAGTAGGACACTCCAGTCCTCCGGGATAGCCACGTGACCCAAGTCAGGACAAGCGGACGGACGCCTGGGACTGTGTGCGTGCATGTGTGCATGCAACTGGGGGTTGAACCCAGGGGCATTCTACCTCTGAGCTACACCCCTGAACTCATTTTATTTTCTATTTTGAAACAGGGTTCCATTACAGAGGTCCTCACTAAGTTGCTGGGGCTGGCCATGAACCTGTGATCCTCTTGTCTCAGCCCCCCAAAGACTTTTACTGTTAGCTACTAGGCGGGATGCTGCAGACAGTGGCAGCCTGTTGTCACTGGGGGGAGGGAGGGTGGGATCTGAGCCCAGAGAGGGGCAGGAGGAGCCTGGGAAGGAAAGAGGTACCTCTTGGAAGTACCATAAGAAACCCTGGACATGGGAGACTGCCAAATGGTAATGACCATAGTAATCATTACCACGGATTGGTCCCTGGCAGGAGCCTTGTGCCAAAGACCTTAGGTGGAAAACTACTCACCTTTACAGTGACCCTTTGAGGCGGGCATACCTCATTGCCCCACTTTGAAGACTAGGAAACAGGAGCAGAGAAGTGGCATGACTCAGCTACATCATGGCTGGAACACTGCTGCGGCAGCCCTGGCTCCCAGACCTGCTCTACTCCAAGCACAATTTGCATATTCATGGTCACCTGTGCATGAGGTGTGTTTGGAAGGGAGTTCTGAAAAGCAAAGCAGAGCAAAGCAAGAAAAGAAAAGGAAAGGGCTGGGGCGTCGTTTTGTGATAGAGCACATGCTTACCATGCTGGATGGACTGGGTTCAATCCCCAGCACCAAGAAATCAAATCAAATCAAATGAGAAGAAAACACAGCAGGTGCCCAGGTTGACACTCGTTTTGCCTGGGGACCCATTTCTCTAGTCTATGCGTGCTTGTTGGGACTCTGACAAGCTTGGTCTTGAACTCGTCATTCATTTTTCCTTATTTGGCAAAAGACCTCAGTGCTTGTCTGAAAGCAGAGCTGGGAGGCAGCCCCTCCCCTCTGATCAGCAGAGAGCCCAGCATCTGCTGGAACCATCGCTGCCCGGGAGGGGGGCGGCCCAGCCATGAGGTAGCCCGCTGTGGGCTCAGCTTTGGGGTGATCTCTCCCCAGTGGTCCTGTATCAGCCCAATAGAATCCAGTCACTCTCCCCAGAGGGCCTGGGAGGGCAGAGGACAAGCGAGAGTTGGCTCAAGGAGGCAACCCTGCTGCCTTTCCGGGTAACTGGACATGTTCAGAGAGGGTACCACTCGGCGGTAAGCAGACAGGGGCTCTCACTAGACGTGCTTGGAAAGAGAGGGGGGATGGGCTTCCTTGTTTTCTTCTCTGAGCATCAGAATCGAAAATCTCATAGACAGGGGAGTCTAACATGTGAGAGGTTCCTTTAGACAACAACAAAAGAACTTGTTCACAAAGCACGGATCAAGACTTTAACCTATGAAAAATGTGTGATTACATTCTGCACATGAAATGGCTAATGTTTCTGACATGAATTTGCAGTTCCTCCTGGTGGAGGCTGTGGGGGAGAGCTCTGCCGTGTTTTCCAGCCCTCTTCTCTGCCCTTGGTGAACCTGATTTATTTCCTGTGCATGAGGACCCTGTGACCTGCATCTCTCTGATGAGGACTCCCAGGCCCCGGTGATTGGCATTCTGTTTATGCACTTGCTAAAATGCCTGGAATTTTCAAATTCCACGTCTGTATCAGAATTCCTGAGGGAAGCTCTCTTCCGGTCACTTACTGTGCTCAGTGCCTTGCAGGCGGACCACCCAGCCTGAGTGAGGAGACGCTCTCACCCCTAAGCTTTGGGTCTGGTTTCTCAGGCAGCTGCAGACAGAGTCCAGCAAGGTACAACCGTCTCCATCATCCCGGGCTCATCCGTGCTTCCCGGCATTGCCCCTTCCACGGTAACGATGGGGCCAGTTTAGCTCCCAGTTCCTCAGGGCTTCCAGTGAGCCTGCAGTCAGGTGGCACATATATTCCCAGAATCCGTTCTCTGTGGTTAAATACTTCTACTCAAGATCACACAGAGGTAGGAGATGGCACCCCAGAGGCGCTGACCCAGCTCTCTCCTGCATCAGGTGCTCCTGGAGTCCCTCTGCTCTTCCTAACAGGTGAAGGCTATGTGTCCCAGCTGGCACCTGCCTGTGTGGCAGGCACAGCATGGGCCAAACCTGGGCACATCTGGAAGGGAGCGATGGAATAATGGCAGACTTTCTCTCCAGTGTATTTTTACCCCCATGTGTCTGCAAGGGGGGTTAGACATTTATGGTAAATAATACCAAGGCCATAAAACCACTGAAAAGAAAATAACTATATTTAAGAGCCTTGCAATATGAACTAAAATTTTCAGCCCAGCAAAATTTGGCTGAGGAGAATGTCTGCGATTGAGCAGAGAATTTAACCCTAAGTTCTCTGGCAACCCAAGCAAAGGGGCAGCACTGTAAGCCATAAATACATTTATTGTCTACTCAGAAGAACTTTATCACCTCATCTACGGAGGCCAATTTTTGGCACGTCTACTGTGCAGAACCCATCTTGTGGAGATTAAACTCTTCTCTCGATGTTCTTAGAAATTTCTTTTTGTTCCTAGGGTTGTGGAATTTCTTGAGCTGTCTCTTTGTGTTCTTTTTTTAATCTGTTGTGATTGTGATGGTCAATTTAACAGTTCTTCAACCTGGAAACACAGGTCTTTAAGTTATGGGACCTTTTTCTGATTTTCTTTCTTTTTTTGTGTGTGGTACTGAAGACTGAACCCAGGAGCATTCTACCTCTGAGCTACACCCCCAGCCCTTTTTATTTTTATTTTGAAACAGGGTCTTGGTATGTTCATGAGAGTCTTGCTACTTGCTGAGGCTGTCCTCGAACCTGTAATCCTCCTGTCTCAGCCTCCCACCCAAGTACTAGGATTAAAGGCATGCACCACCATACCCGGCTGGGTTTTTTTTTTTCTTTAATAAATCAAACACCTCCTTTTTCTCTTTCCAGAACTCTAGTTTTGAGATGTTTGACCTCCTGGATGGATGCCCTGTTTTCCTTATTCTCTTCTTATTTACATTCTATTTCTTTGCCTGATTGCTCAGCTTCATTGAAATACTGCTTCCGTTTTATTTCCAAGTTTTCTACTGAATTTTAAAATGTCTGCCATTCCATTTCTAATGTTCTACTTCGGGAATAGATGACAGCATTCCATACACACTATTCTACCTCTTGCTTTTTGTAGAAACAGAATATCCTGGGGCAGGCACTGGGGCAGTTCACAGTGTGTTGCCATCTCGTTAGAGGAGATAAAGGACTTCCTCGCAGGGTTGTGTTCTGAAAAAAGATAGGCACACACCAATCCAGGAGGATCTGCAAGCGAAGGGGTGTGGAGGTGAGAAGATTTGGGAGGTGGAGCAGCAGGAATATTGCAAGGCTAAGAGTAGGTGATTCAGGGGCAGAAGAAAGTGCGTGTGTGTGTGTGTGTGTGTGTGTGTGTGTGTGTGTGTGCATGCGTACTGGAAGAACTTAAGGCAGACTTAAGGTGAATGAGGAACACTATGACATCTGTCCTTCAAAAGTCCTCCCCTACCCAGAACGAAGGATAGATGGGAAGGGAGAAGGCTTAGGTCCGGGAGATGGTTAAATGCTTGCTGCAGACTTCTGGGCAAGAAGCGATGAGGGTTGGGATGAGGAAAAACCTAAATAAACCTCTAGCTTCACTTGCTCTCAATTGACTTGAGCCTGGCTGATTTGGGAGGTCACCCAGAGGGACCAGACGGTGTTGTCTCCCATTAGTTTTTCGGTAGGTAACACCTCTGACCTGTGGGTCATGATGACAACGGTGGCCTAGTCACTCTTCAGGGGCCTGAAAGCCACTTTTGCTGAAGACACTGGCTCTTCACTTGGGCCTGCAGGTGTCCCACAGGGGACTGGAACAGGATGAAGAGACTTGGCCTCTCTGTCTTCATACTGGATCTGTCTCCTGTGCTGTCCTAACCTTTGAGTCAGATTCCACTCAGACTGCACGGAGACCTGCTAAATGTTTGAAAAATGTCTTGTCCAAAACCATATCAGGTTAACTTGACCTAGACTTTCCTAGTCTCCCTTTATCCCCCATTAAGGGCTAAAGACACCTTCCAGCCGCCATGACTGGAAACACCAGACTATGAAAGTAGTGAAAAGAGGCGGCACCGAGTTCCTGGAAGATCTCAGCCTATGTCCAGAAAAACATGAATATTCCTCCCCTTATTAGCCTATCCCTTCCCTCATTAGTCCCATCCTATATCTGTCACCCACCACCCCTGGAGTGCAGAAGCTGGTCTGCCAGCAAAGCTCCCTCTTCTCCATTCTTTGGCCACTGAATAAGCCTTTCCTTCCCAGCAATCGCCTCGCGGACATTGGTTTCTCCATGGGATGAGCCTCCCAACCTGGGTTTGGTGACACTGTGGCTGTGGGAATAGAGCAGAGAACTTGGGCAGTGATGTTAGGTACCGTGGAGGCAGGAATTGTCCAGCTTCATGGCTGTGTGGAGGAGAAGTCCACAGTGACACGTCAGTTTCCCCCTGGTTGACTTAGTGGATGATGGTTCCCTTTGTGGGACAGAGTCCTGGTGAGGAGTAGCTCCAGAGAAAAGAGGTCAGGTTGGGACATGTGACATGTGGAGTCTGGAATACTTATAGGACATTTAAATTGCAGTGTTCACCTAGAGGGGTCAGATTCCTAACTAGGAGGCATGGCTGAAGTTATAGATCTGGATTCCTGGGCACACAGGTGGAAACTGTCATTTAGCCCTGCTCACCTTGGCTTTCCCTCCCCTCCCCGCCTCTCTTTGAACACACCTTGTGGGCACCTGCCCAGCATCTATCGACTTGCTCTTCTATTTGCCAGACATGCTCCCCCAGGTCTTCCCATCGGCCACCTTCCCACATCATTCCATCTCTGGAGACTGTTTCCTTCTCTGATCACCTGACTCCAGTTAGAGCCTCCCCACCTGCTACTCTCTGTTGCTTTGTTTCACTGCCTGCTGGTATCATCATGTGACCGCATGTTAGACCCTCATTCATTTATCTACTGCTAGTCCCCTGGGTGTAAATTCCACTAGAGAAGAGACTACTGTCACTGCTGTATCCAGAGGCTCACAACCCTCCCTGTGTATCAGCTTTTTCATCACTGTGACCAAAATACCTGACAAGAACAACTTAGGGGAGGAAAGATTTATTTTGGCTGGTGGTTTCAGAGGTTCCATCCATGGTCAGCCAACTCCAAGTCAGAAACATCATGGTGGAGGAAAGCTGCTCAGTAACTGGGAAGCAGAAAGAGAGGAAGGGACCAGGGACAGATATAGCCCCAAAGGTCACGATCCCAGTGACCTACCTCCTCCAGCCAAGTCCCACTTGCCCACAGTAAGTTCATTCAAATTACTAATCTATTAACAAAGTTACCCACTGATGAGATTAGAGGACTGATTCAATTATTTCACCTCTGAAAATTTCTGCTTTGCCAATACATGACCTTTTCTGAGGGACCTTCCATAGCCAAACCATAACACCCTATAAATAGCTGGGGCTCCAGAGACGTCTGTGGAGCAAATGGATGAGCATTCAAAGACAACTGAGAGATGGCTAAGAAGGCACAGTCTGAGAAATAGAAGGGAAGTAGGGCACATGAGGCTTTGTGGCCAAGTGGAAGAAAGATTTCTAGAAGGAGACAAGGGTGGGCTGTCAGTGAAGTGGCAACAACGATAAGTCAGAGCAACACCTGTGGACTGGCGATGGGAAGGCCCAGGTCACGTTGGCAGGTGTGTAACTGAGGGACAGTGGGCAAAGGCAAACTTCAGTGGATTGAGCGGTGGCCAAAAAATTGGCTCTGAGTGGATGAAGCTAGGACAGTAGCGAGGGGATGACTAAGTTTTTGGATTTTGTTTTCCCAAATTGTCGTTGTTGGTTGGGGGTACAACAGGTTAATAAATGGCAGGGTACAGTCTGAATGGGAGTGCGGAGGGTATCCTCCCAAAGGCGGAGGCCTCTGGGCAAGAGCCAAGGTGTGGCCACGCAGGCGGGATGGTGGCAGGTCCCACGGTGACTCTGCTTCCCCTTTCTTCAGTATCCAGCTGTCCATCATCAGCAATCTGGTCTTGGCTAGATTCTCCCCCAGCCTCACCCCTCTGTTGCTCCTGATTTCTCTTAAATGGTATTCTGACAAGATTAGTCTCCATAAATATTCATTTTCAGGCATTTTAAGTTACATTTGCAAGTTTAAGTCTGAGACGGGCATGAAGGGAGCCTCTCATCACTTTCTGTCAGGTCTGAGCCCTCCCGTTGGCCGGTTCACCAGACTTACACTTTCCCTCCTCCATGCATCTGTGCTCCATCTGTCACAGCTTCAGAACAGAGATGCCCCTGCCTTTTCCTGCCCCCAAGCCTGTCCTTCAGGCAAGCCCAGACAGCACAGTTAAAGTATCAGCTTGGAGGAGAAAGGACAGGATATCCCGTCCACTTCCATTTGTGAACTTCCAACAAGATGGCGGACTGTGCATTGGAGTTGCCTCCTGTGTTCCTGTTCTATCTCCGAGTCATCTGTAAAACACACAGAGAAGGAAATGCATATCAGCTCAGGGAGATGAAGGGGGAAGGCAGACCTCAGGCCAGAAAGCTCAGGCCCAGTGCTGAGGGGAGTCAGTGGAAGGGCCGGCTGGCCGTGATGCAGAAAAAGTAAGCAGAGAGGGTACAAGAGAAAAGAGACCATGGAGAAGACAGCTCTAAAGATTGCAGAAAGAGTCCAGAATCAAGATGGAGCAAATCCAGTTTAAAAAAAGTGTAGAGTAAAATACAAATAAACCCTGAAATAGAACTCCAAAATGAGGACATGCTGACTGGAGAGGGCAGGCTGTGAGCAGAGTCAAATGCCTCTAGATAAACTCATTTCTTAAACACTGTGTTTGGCCGTTGTTGATGGAAATGATTTACAGGGTGCTATAGTGTGTATCTTGAGTGTCCCCCAAAGGCCCATGTGTTGAAGGCTTGGTGGTCAGCCTATGGCGCTATTGGGAAGTGGTGGGACCTATAGGAGGTGGGGCCCAATGGGAAGAAGTTAGGCCATTGGGGGCATTCCCTTGAAGGTATATTGGGATCCCAGTCCCTTCCTGTCTCTCTTTTTTCTTCCCCACCTACATGAGGTGACTAGGTCTCCTTTGTCACACGTTACCACCATGATGTATTTTATGTATTTTGTGCCACCACAGGGCCAAGCGACCAAGGACTGAAACGTCTGAAGTCATGAGCTGAAATAAACTTTTCCTTCTTTCAGTTGCTTATCTTAGGTATTTTGTCACAGTGATGGAAAGCTGGCTAACACACAGGCTGACATAGTGATGGCGGTTATAGGTCCAGATTAATGTATCATAGATGTAGGAGTGGAACGGGAGGCAAGGAAAAAAATCTGTTTTCCTTGCTGAAAGATATTATACATCTTGTTTTCTTGCTGACTTTTTTTTTTTTTTTTTTTTTGCTGTACTGGGGATTGAACCCAGGGGCATTCTACCTCCGAGCTATACCCCCAGCTGTATTTTTTATTCTTTATTTTGAAACAGGGTCTCACTAAGTTGTGGAGGGCCTCACTAAGTAGCTGAGGCTGGCTGTGAACCTGCAATCCTCCTATCTCAGCCTCCCAAGTACTGGAATTACAAACGTGCACCACCACGCCTGGCTTTCTTGCTGACTTTGATGGCTAATTTCCATTAACTTTAAGAATACATTTTTAAATCTTTCACTTAGCTAATATTGGAATTAAAAGAATATTTGCTTTAGAAATTGCTATCAAAGTCCATATGAGGAAGGAAGGAAGGAAGGAAGGAAGGAAGGAAGGAAGGAAGAAAGGAGGGAAAGGAAGGAAGGAAGGAAGGAAGGAAGGAAGGAAGAAAGAAAGAGGGTGGGGGGAAGATACTACTCAAATAGAATAGAAAGGAAATGTCCAGGAGAAAAAACACAATAGCATACACAAGACAACAGAAGCAAGACCAAATAGAAATGATAATCATGCATATAAATGTATATAATAAGTTCCAGTGATAAGCTGTTTGCAAGTCCAATCTACCACATGAAGATAAAGGTCATGCAAGACAAGAGTGTAGCAGGTAAATGAGAACCAAGATGAAAGCGAGGGAGGATACATCAATACCAGCCAGAGCTACCTGGCAAGGCCATGCCTACCTGACTCAGCCTCCTGCAAGAGTGACCAGCTGTGCCAGTTGCCCAGGACTGAGGAGCCTCCAGAGACTGGGGTTTTCAGTGCTGACAGTGACAGTCCCAGGAAAACCAAGACAGTTGGTTGGCCCAAGTCCCTCTGACAAAGAAGGAGCCTCCCTCTTGCTTTGCTTGGATGCCCACACAGATTGGAATTCCAGGCCCATTTCTGTTTCCGTTGTTCAAGGAGGGCAGAGGCTGAGCTTGGGTCTGTCTGCGCCTGTGTCTGCGCTCTCGCCCACGGTGTCGGATGGGCAGTCAACAGGGGGGAATGGAAGCATAAATGAATGCTGGCGTGATAGCCAGGACCCTTCCTGCGCTCCCGAACAGCATCAGAGTATGCAAGGCAACCCCCAGATGATCGGCTCGCTTACGTATAGAGATTAAAGAAGACATTATAAAATGACAACACAGAGCTGCGCATGCGCACGCAGTCCTCCATTTGGCCATTCTCTCCACAGAAATCACTCAGAGCACCATCTCCTACCCATTTGTTTTGCTTCCCAAAGGTCTAACTCCTACAATACATTTTAGTTTCTTAAGCTTCTGGAATTTCTTCCCCTTTGTTGAATAACCTTGGACTCCCAAAATAACATTTTAAAATAGATTCACTATTTATTAGTAACTGAAGTGAGGTTTTCCCCTTCTTCTTCTTCTTTTTTTTTTTTTTTTCAGTGCTAGGATTAAACCCAGGGACTCACGCACCCTGGGTGAGCACTCTACCGCTGAGCTACACCTCTGGCCCTTGCCCTTTCTTTTCCTCTTGACTTAGGCATCGCTCATTGTGGTGCCATTTATAGAAACACTTTCTTTTACCTAAATATTTATTAATGAAATGTTTTTATTGCCAAACATGCCGTCTAAATATTTACTTCACAGGGATCCTCTTGCAGAGTTCTGTTTATAAAATTCCTAGAAGAGAGTGAGAGGAACTTTGACCAAAAACTTTGACTGGAGTGGTTTTAACAGCAGCCGTGAACGGTTGTTTGGTTACTGGCTTTGCTGCAAAATGATAGATTGGGTTCTGTCATGTTGTATGTGGTTCTAATCTAGTAAACACTTATCCAAGAATAGAAACATACAAATAATCTGTGCCAGGGGATCTAGCTATGGCAGTTGAGTGAAACCCAAGAATCAGGAGTGGGGACCCCTAATTTTGGTTCACAGAAGGGAAGGCTGATAGACAAAACCCATGTTACCAATCAAGGTGGGGTTCTTTTACTCAATTTGGGATATTAATTGTGAAAAGGCAAACTATAGCTCCTTTTTGTGTTACCAGCTCAGTTTGGTGTTACCGGCTCTTAGGGTTACCAGCTCCCAGCTCTCAGAGTTAACAGCCCATCTGAGGGTTCTTTTGCTGCATTCAAAATAGAAATCATGAAGAGGCAAGCAATTCCATTCAAACGGGGCTTTATGGGTTAGGGTCCCTGAACCGCTGCGGAGGACGTGAGGAGCAAAGCTTATATAGACAAAAAAGGGCGGGCTCGCGCATGCACACACTCAGCTGTTGCGCACGACCTCAGGATTTCTCTGCAAATCAGACCTCTCCGCACCGAGGCTTGCGCGTGGCATGGTGCTTTGCGCATGCGCTTTGGGTTCATCTATGCTCTGCTTGCCTTACTGTGGAGGTGCCCAACACCACCATCCCAGGAAGGTGGTTCATTGGCCAAGTTCAGGTATGTTGCACCTGTCTAGGTTGCAAGAAAGGTGGAGGAGGAGCCAGCATCCCTGGAACCACTGTGGTTGGTGGTGTGAGAATATAATTGTATCTTTTCTGTCAAAGGAGGTAGTTTCACTTAGGTGGCCATTTTGTAACCTGGTAGGGACTTACATTCCTTCCCCAAATTAACATCTCTTAAGAGATTACAGGTGTCGCCCTCCCCCATCTTCCCCTGTAGCTGACCAGGAAGACTGTGAAGCTGGAACTTCGACCAATAGGAGTTCAGCGCAGGAGGAGCCTTGCGTTAGGGATAGAAGACCCACTGGGTTCTTTGTGAAGCGTGCTCTCTCTCATATCTGGGAGCACCCTTTTGTGCAAAAAAGTAAAATCGCCTTGCCAAGCAATTTTCGAACATGTGCCGTTTCTTTAGACGCCGTAAAAAGTTATTTCTAACAGTGGCAACGATTGTTTGAAAGCAGCGTGCGTGAGGCGGGACACCTTGGTGCAGGAATCAGGGCCTCAATCGTCTGTTTCACCCGCAGCCTGCTCCAGAGGCGCCAGGACTCACACAAGCGCACACACGCGTTCACACTTCATTCTCACATATGTTACACAACCCCTCGGCTTCCTAGCTGCCTTCCGGGAACATTTTCTATTTTTTTTTTTTTTTTGCGGTACTGGGTGGGGTGTTCTACCTCCGAGCTACCCCCGGCCCTATTTTTTATACTGTATTTTGAAACCAGGTCTCACGAAGTTGCGGAGGGCCTCACTAAGTAGCTGAGGCTGGCTGCGAACCCGGATCCTCCGGTCTCAGCCTCCCAAGTACTGGGATTACAAGCATGCGCCAACATGCCCGGCAACATTTTCTATTTCTAATCGTCTACTTCGGTCTCTATTTTGGTTGAATAGCACAGGCTCTGAGCCACAGAATGGCCACGACCCCTCTTCAATTTGCAGGACCATCTTGAATCTAAGTATTTAGGCAGTTTTCTGACAGCGTGTAGTTGATTTGAACTTGTTGTTGACTGAAAAAGTGTGATCCACATACCTGGTGCCTTTCAGCACTTTCCTTGGTAAGAAAGGATAGGTTTGCTCACGTGAGTGTCCACACAACCCTCCTACGAGAGTTGGGCCTTAAGTTTTGAGTGTGTAGTTACTGTACAAATATATGCCACCATTTTGGAGGGACTACGTATATTATTTCAAATTATGTGGGTTAGTCGGGCATGTTGGCCCACACCTGAAATACCAGTGCATGAGAAGGCTGAGACAGGAGGATTGCAAGTTTGAGGCCAGCGTCGTCAACTTAGTGAGGCCCTCAGCTACTTAGCAAGACTCTGTTTCAAAATAAAAAATAAAAAAGAGTGTAGTTTGGAGGTAGAATGTCCCTAAGTTCAATTCCCCAGTACCAATAAATAAATAAATAAATAAATAAATAAATGGGTTATTTTTTCATACACTTCAGGTCAGCTCTTCTGAGTTGGGGTGTCACGATGCAGGGGTGCTTTCTACATGGTTGGTGGATTACTCCACGTCATTTGTTATTGTCAATATGTAAAGTTCGACAGCTGGTAAATGATTTACTTTAAATCCAGTGAGAAGTGTTACCGACTCAGTGACAGCCGTACTCACCTGCTCTGTTTGGCTTTACTGGATGACAGAGAAGGGTTGGCGTGAACCCAGCAGGCAGGGGCTTGCTCCTGTGCCCAGGCAGACCCCTGGGACTGTCATACCTGTGAATACATCTGGTCACGTGTGCCTCGGGGGAGTCAAACTGGAGAACGCCTGCATTATGTCACTTGTTTTCTGAAAACACTTCCAGCTCCTTCCTTTCTCTGTAAGGTGAAGGAAGCAGTTCTGAGAAAGGTGCTCGATATCTGGTTGGACGTGGAAACCTTTAAGCAGAGCTACAGGAAGTAGTTTATATTTCTTACTTGTGCAATAGTTTTAGTGTATACAACTAAATTATTTGTGCTGATGGAGGAGGTAATGAGGAGATAATGCAAAATGGACACAGAACCTAATGGTCTTTGTTTTTAGCTTTAGAGTGTATCTTTGGGTCCAACCACCTGCCCTGCCCAATTCCATTTTCTTTTTTTTTTTTTTTGCGGTACCGGGGATTGAACCCAGGGGCGTTCTACCTCCGCACTACACCCCCGGCCCTATTTTTGTACTTTATTTTGAAACCTGGTCTCACGAAGTTGCAGAGAGCCTCACTAAGTAGAGAGACAGGGAGAGAGAGAGAGAGAGAGAGAGAGCGAGTTGAGGCTGGCCGCGAACCCGGATCCTCCGGTCTCCGCCTCCCAAAGTACTGGGATTACAAGCGTGCGCCACCACACCCGGCTAAACAATTCCATTTTCTTAGGCGGTATTCCACTGAGCACAAATTCCCATCTGTGCCTAGCCAGCCCAGTGCACCACAGGGAATGTCTCCCAAATGCCTAAACAGGAAAACCTAGAGCTTAATATTTATTGTCTAAACATACAAAATGGAGCTGGGCGTGGTAGTGCCTGCTTATAATCCCAGTTATAAGCTGGGAGGCTGAGACCGGAGGATCCGGGTTCATGGCCAGCCTCAGCTACTTAGTGAGGCCCTCTGCAACTTAGTGAGACCCTGTTTCAAAATAAAGAATAAAAAATAGGGCTGGAGGTGTAGCTCAGAGGTAGAATGCCCCTGGGTTCAATCCCCAGTACCGCAAAAAACAAAATAAAACAAAAAAACATACAAAATGGATAATCAACATGCTTTTTGTTGAGTGTTGGTCAAAAACAAACAAAAACCAGCCGGGCATGGTGGTGCATGCTTGTAATCCCAGTACTTGGGAGGTGGAGACCAGAGGTTCGCGGCCAGCCTCAGCTAATTAGTGAGGCTCTCCGCAACTTCGCGAGACCCAGTTTCAAAATAAAGGATAAAAAATAGGGCCGGGGGTGTAGCTCAGAGGTAGAACGCCCCTGGGTTCAATCCCCAGTACCGCAAAAAAAAAAAAAAAAAAAAAAACCCACCAATGCTGTGTCCAAGTAAATAGACTGGCAATAGTTTAACCAGGCACTGATAAGCAAAGAAGTCACCAGGCTTTGTGAAGCAGGCCATGTAATGAACTGCTCCTAATTACTCATCCTGCTGGGGAATGTTTTTAAAACATCTGTGGGAGGCCGGGCATGGTGGTGCACGCTTGTAATCCCAGTATTTTGGAGGCTGAGACCAGAGGATCTGGGTTCGTGGCCAGCCTCAGCTACTTAGTGAGGCCCTCCGCAACTTACTGAGACCCTGTTTCAAAATAAAGAATAAAAAATAGGACTGGGGGTGTAGCTCGGAGGTAGAATGCCCCTAGGTTCAATCCCCAGTACCGCAAAAAAAAAAAAAGATGTCTGTGGGAGTTTCTCTAACATTCAGTATTCTTTGAATGACAATTTTTAATCTTTAAAATTCACCTAGTAATTATTCTTCAACTGCCATATGGTTCCATCCAGTTGTTACCTTTAATTGTTCCTGAGAATTTTAATTATTCAACTTTTGGCACGTGTATTTTCTACCTTTTCCTATGATAGGGCCGATGCCTTTTACTGTTGGAACACTGGTGTGCCAGGAACAGGGGCTATGCAGAGCCGAGTCCAATTTGTTGCTCTTCTCTCAGAATAGATTTGAAGACCACACGTTCTTTGAACTCTTGCGGTCGTCTGGGGGATGACTCTGTGTGAGAATGAGTCCCTTTTCCAGATCAGCGTCTGCTCCTGCCCTATAGATACACAAGGGGCCCGGTTGCTGGTGGCCTGGGTATGTTAGACACAGCTTTTGCCGGAATGGCCGGAAATCCACCTGCCCAAGTCTTCCAGTGTTGAGGCTGTGCCTGGCTCCCGAGAATATGCAAAACTACCATCTTGCTTTTCTCATGAAAGCCCTGTTTAGGTCCCAAGGGATCCCCCCCCAAAGTCGGTCCTGTGCTCACCAATTACCACCTTTCCTTCTGTATTAGACAGGGTTCTCTAGATTAACAGAATACACAGAATGAGTATATTTTTAAAAAAGGGATTTATCAGATGGCTTACAGTTTGCAGCAATGTAGTCCCAGGTTCTGACTGCACGTGGAGGGTCAGAGGAACCAGTAGCTGGTCGAACGGTCTAAGAGCTGGAGTCTTAGGATTGGAGCAACCACTAATTC
>PVJS01029535.1:0-24707 GCA_004027185.1 Glis glis
GAGAGAGGAGAGGAGAGAGGAGAGAGGAGAGAGGAGAGAGGAGAGAGGAGAGAGGAGAGAGGAGAGAGGAGAGGAGAGGAGAGGGGAGGGATATGAAATAAATTATGGGAATTGGCTCACATGACTGTGGAGGACGTGAAGATCAACAATGTGCCATCTGCAAGCTACAGAACAGGGAAGTCAGTGGTGTAAGTCCTGGAGAACAAATTCCCAAGAACCAGGAACTCTCTGTCCCAGGGCAGGAGATGGGTGTCCAGATCAAAAAGAGAGAGGGAATTTGCCCTTTTTTATACCCTTTTGCTCTATCTGGGCCCTCAATAGATTGGATGGCATCCAGCGAGATCAGGGATGGTGATCTTCTTTTTTTTTTTTTTCTTTTTTTGCAGTACCAGGGATTGAACCCAGGGGCGTTCTACCTCCGCGCTACACCCCCAGCCCTATTTTTTATACTTTATTTTGAAACCGGGTCTCACGAAGTTGCGGAGGGCCTCACTAAGTAGAGAGAGAGAGAGAGAGAGAGAGCTGAGGCTGGCCGTGAACCCGGATCCTCCGGTCTCCGCCTCCCAAAGTACTGGGATTACAAGCATGTGCCACCTCGCCTGGCTGATCTTCTTTACTCAATCTCCTGATTCAAATGCTAATCTCTTCATAAATGCCATCATGAGCACAACCATAAATTCTGTTTTACCAGATAGATATCTGGGCATCCCTTAACCCAGTCAAGCTGACACATAAAAGTAACCATCATGGGGTGGTATTGCACAGGGTGGCCTTTGTAGAAGCAAGGTAGTTGAGGTGACAATGTGTAAGTGTTTCTGCTCCGGATGTCGCCCAACATTTCTGGTTTCTATGGCTGAACAGCAGTGTCACTCAAACATAAGCTGGGTGTGGTGGCGCATGCTTGTAATCCCAGTACTTGAGAGGCTGAGACCAGACAGGATCAGGGTTCGTGGCCAGCCTCAGCTACTTAGTGAGGCCCTCCACAACTTAGTGAGACCCTGTTTCAAAATAAATAACAAAAAATAGGTCTGGGGGTTTAGCTCGGAGGTAGAATGCCCCCTGGGTTCAATCCCCAGTACCGCAAAAAATCAAAACAACAACAACAACAAAAAAAACTGAGCATTGGTTTTCTTGCATAGACACATTTACCCTCATAACACCTGTTTTGCTTACTACAAAGTATTATTTGGTAACCACATAAGAAAAAGGCCTTCACAAAAATATATGTGAGAAATAGAACCACTCATTATTTCCTCTAAGTGCAACTTGAGAAATACTCAAGAAATCTTATCTCGCAGCCTCCTCGGGGGTCCTTGGACAAGCCATTGGTCTTAGTTACCTTATCTGGAAAATGTGAATTAAAAACTCAACCTCAGAGGATGAGGGTGAGATGTGTAAACTCAAGTATTCTCATAGCCTTTTGCAAATTCAAAGGTCAGCAAAAATGTACTACAATTAATTAAATGTTTCTCCCAAGAAAATGCCTCATGCCTGAGACATATTGGAAGGGCAAAAACCTTTCTGCTACAATATATAAAGGCAGAATCTGTGCTGCTGTCTCTTTCCCTAGCCCCTCCAGCTGCACCTCTGGCTCACTCTTTACTACTGCACAGTTTTCCTAAAACATAGTTGCAGTGCTGAACACAAAGTTTTGCCATTCCTTACTCCCTCTTTTTGCTTTAAGCTATTCTTTTCCTAGTAGATTTTTCCATATCCCATTATACCCCATGCTTTAGGAATTAGAGCTGCCCAAAGTTGTCCTTTGGGTAAAACTGTGCCCAGTGTGGCTTGGCCCTGCTCACTGACAGATCAGCTCTGCCCGGGTGATCTCCTCGGGGGTCTTGGATACACCATTGGACTTAGTTACCTTATCTGGAAAATGTGAATGAAAACTCAGTCTCACAGGATGATGGTGAGATGTGAAAACTCTAGTAGTCTCATAGCCTTTTGCAAATTCAAAGGTCAGCAAAAATGTACTGTAATTAATTAAATGTTTCTCCCAAGAAAATGCCTTGTGTCTGAGACATATTTTTTATTTTCATTCCTCATACCTTACACACACACACACACACACATGTATGTATACATGCCATAAACATATAAGTGTGTGTGTGTGTGTGTGTGTGTGTGTGTGTAGGTATAGGTGTGTGTATTAAGGATGCATCACAGATCTGTTGAGATTGATGGTAACCACGGAACCTTTCTCAACAGGGGACCCCAAGACATTTCTATCATGCAATGAAGTTGCATTTGAAGGAAATGTATTTGTAATCTTAAAATATTTAGAGATTAAAAACAATAACCAAAATAGCAGAGTTATTGACAGGCATGAAACTTATCTGGGACCTATTAACCCCAGCTAATCATGGGTACTTGTGTTCAAACACACCTGCACATAGGAGAGTCCAAAGATACAACCTGCTCCAAAGAGATGTTGTTTTTGTTTTGGAATACTGTTATATGTAATATAATATGTTGTAAAGAGAGAAAGTACATTGATAAGAAGAGGAGCAAATGTAGGAATGGTCTGTAATTTACATAGCAGGATTATTGTTATTGTTGCTATTGTAGATAGAAAGGCGGAGAGTGAGGAAGGAAGGAAAAAGATGTCTTTTAATTTTGTTAGGTGTTAGAGAGTTCAAAACAAGGCAGGGATTAAGACGATCTCCTTATTTCAAGTCGTTCAGTCAGTTATATACGTGTAAATATGTATATATGTGTGCATGTTTTTGTAAATATGTATATATGCAGGTATGTATATATATGTACACACATATATAGTATTTTTATAGAATTATAGCATACATACATAAAAGTGTACAGCCTGAAAACATGCACAACATTGTAACCAGCATGCAGATCAAGAACTACACCATTATTTGCACTTACTTTTAGCTTTTAAATCTAGGTCTATGATACAACCCGAATATATAATTATAATATATACACACATATATATGTATGTTTATGGTATGTTTGTGTGTGTGTGTGTGTGTGTGTGTGTGTGTGTGTGTAAGGTATGAGGAACAAACCAAAGATTTTTTTTTCCCATATGGCTCTTCAATTATTTACTGAAAACATTTTCTTTTTCCCCCATGGAATTATCTTGGCATATTTGCCCAAATCAATTGACTACATATGTGTGAGCATATTTCTGCACTGTATTCTGTTCTGAATGGTGCCCCTTGATGAACAGAAAATCTTAATTTTAACATATGTATATGTATTTATTTATTTATATACACACCTTTATAGTTAGTGCCTGTTGTGTCCTATTTATGAAATATTTGCTACTCCAAAGTCATGAAGATATTACCATGTATTTTCTTCTAAAAGCTTTATTATTCTACCTTTCACATTTAAATCTACAGTCCCCTGGGGCAGATTTGTGTGTGTGTGTGTGTGTGTGTGTGTGTGTGTGTGTATGAGATAAAAATAAAGATTTTTTTTCCATGACTATCCAATTGACCCAGAACAGTTTATAGAAAAGTCTGTCATTTCCCCCACTACATTGCAGTGAGTGGTCTCTGTCAGAAATCAAATGATATCATATGTGTGTTTCAGCTTCTGGACCCTATTCTGTTGATCTATTACTCTATTTTTATGGCAATTTATCCTGTCTTAATTAATAAGGTTTTATAATAAGTCTTGATATCTCGAGTATACACTTTCTTCCACATGGAGCAACAGGAATATTTTAGTTGATTTTGGCCCTTTGTATTTCCATATAAGTTTTAGAAATTCATTAGTCAGTTTCAAGATACATACAAAATTTACTAGAGATTTTATCAGTATTGCGTTCATCTATAGTTAAACTTGGGGAACTGTTAGCTTTATAATATTGAGCCTTTCAGTTCATGAACATGGTATATAACCCCATTTATATATGTGTATGCCTTTGTAAATATGTATATATGTATGCATGTATATATGTTAATGCCTTTGGTAGACATATATATGTACACACCTATATAGTATTTTTATAGACTTATACCATACATACAGAAAAGTATATAGCTTGAAAATACACACAACATTGTAACCAGCATTCAGATAAAAAACTACACCATCATTTGCACTTAGTTCTAGCTTTTAAATCTAGGTCTATGAAAACTGAAAAAGCCAGTCATTTATTGACTGTGTCCCACATCCATTCAAGAGACACTGAGCGCTCACTATCCAGAGTCACCATAGTAGATGTAATTACAGAACTAGTGAGGTACTCTAGAATAACATTTACTCATAGGTCCTTGGGAATGGATATTCTTGTTTATGGTTGGTCTAATCATTTACCAGGGTTGATTAGTGATATTTCAGTGCATGCCTTTGTTTAAAAAAAATGCTGTTTTTTTTAAACCATGATATTCCACTCATCTTAAGTCATTTGTGTTACTCGCAAAGAGACAAGTGTTCTGATACCCACTTTACACGTAAGAAATGGAGGTGTAAGCCGGGCATGGTGGTGCACGCCTGTCGTCCCAGGACTTGGGAGGCTGTGACAGGAAGATCGCAGGCTTGAGGACAGCTTCAGCAAGTAGTGAGACTCTCATCAACCTAGCAAGACCCTGTTTCAAAAATGAAAATAAAATAGGGCCGGGGTAGAGTGCGGAAGTAGAATGCCTCTAGGTTCAATCCCCAGTACTACAAAAAACAAACACATAAAAAACAGGGAGGCTTAATAGAGCACAAGATAACCAAGCAGAGAACTGAGTCTGGGCTTCTCTAATCATAAAACATTAGATAAGAAAAATGTCCTTGTAATCATTCTAGCTTTTTCACAATAATAATTTTTATTTATTTTTATTTTTATAATAATATTGTTCTTATGATCTCTCCAAAAACTCTCTTTTCATGCATTTTTAGCCTATTCACTGCATACCTGGACTTTGCTAAGCATAGAAACGTCAGCACTCAAACAAGGGCAGGGGTAAAGTTAAATAAAATTTAGAAGCTGGCACTATATGTGTAATTGTCTTTTGGAAATGCGTGATTTAAGTAGTTGTATTTTCTCTTTTCCATCCTTCCAAGTTTTATTTGCTTTTGGATACTGGTGTTCAACTGACATTCAAATATAAAAATAATAATGTATATATACACCTGCAGCATGTGCTGCTCATCACTCTATCACTCTATCTCTTAAACTAGGGGGGAAGGGAGTGTGTGAATGTGTGAGTGTATGTGTGTGTGTGTGAGAGAGAGAGAGAGAGGCAGAGAGACAGACAGAGAGGCAGGCAGAGAGAGACAGAGAGAGAAGAAGGAGGAGGAGAAGGAGGGAGGGGAGAGAGAGAGAGAGAGAATATAAAACTCCCAGGAGAAAGTAGCTCCGGGTGCTTCTCCCTTTTCTTTACATAGCATCCCTGTGGCATTAGGAATGGCCATACAGTAAAAGTCTCTGCAGCCCTAGGTCAGAGAGAACGCTGTGTAGATAGAGTAGGTAATTCGCTTTGAAAACCTGGTACATTGTACTTGCTTGGGAATTGGTTACTACTCTTTGAAACTGAACTTATTTTCATTTTCTAATTCAATTTTCCAGACAACTTCCCATGAAAATAAATGATAAGAAACTATTTCCTAGGGCTCTGTCAGGCTCTCAGGGGTGAATGTTTGGTAAAACCAAGATCATATGACATCTCAGCTCTAGTCTAAGTTAGAGCAGCTTTGAATTTCAGGGTTCCAAATATTTTTAGGTGCCATGTTCAGATTCACTCCCTTCAATGAAATATCTTTTCTTCCAAGTTGAGATTTAAAAAATTATTGCTCGATTACGCCCTAGCAAAACATTATTCTGTTTCTTATAGAATTGGTTACCTCTTGAAATTATTACTCTACCAAACACTTGTGAATATAATTAATTCATTTCTTGATTTCATAGGTGTGATATCGCACATACAAATTATAATATACAGATCTGGTTCCTGGCAGGGAGCACCAAGTGTTGAGCATGGCCATCGATTATACTATACACACATTATTCATTAACACTAATGGACATCACATGCATAAAACCCACTCATTAATTGGAAAGTATGTCCCCTTGTGTATATATAAATCACACCCCCCAGCTATAGAAAGGCAATCATTTTTACCTTTAAATTTTTATTTCCGTACTTGTTTAATAAATGCCATTGGACTTTTTTGTTTTTGTTCTTGTTTTGGTGCTGGAGATGGAATCCAGGCGGCGTTCTACCTCCAAGCTACACCCCCAGCCCCATTTTTATTTTTTACTTTGAAACAGGGTCTAAGTTGCTGAGGGTCTCACTAAGTTGCTGAGGCTGACCTCAAACCTGTGATCTTCCTGTCTTGACCTCCCAAGTACTGGGATTACAGGCATGTGCCACCATGCCTGACTCTGAAAGATATTTTTTAAAAACATATTCAGGTATAGATCAATTCACTGATAGGGACTAAAATGCGAAGCATCCTTAGCATCAAATAAATGAATATCTGAATAACTCTGGAATGTCACAAGCTATCTCTGCTCAAACTTGCCCTGCTTCACACATGGGAGAAAAGAAATCCAGCTAAACTTTTATTTGTCATGATTTCTGGTTAAACTAGAAGAATGTCTAACCTAGTTTGAAAAAACAAAATAGAAAGAAAAGAAAATGATTGCTTTGAAGTAAGTAACTACAAAACAGCAAGGATGCTTTTATCCACATTTACACAGAAATTTGGAAAAATGTTTACTCATAATATGATTAGTGTTTGAAAAGATTTCTCTAGTATAAAAATAGTTTTAAAGTTGTAAAAAATGTTTTAAATAAATAAGAGGCTCTGAGAACCATCCAGCATTTACAACATTGTTAAGTACTGATTGAAGTGCCATTTTAGTAATGCTTCTAAAATTTCCTGCATAAACTAGTGCCCTTATATGTCTACATAAACAGTTTCTCCGTTGCAAACAGTGTGTCTTCTTGGCTCCAAACAAAGACAAGCCCTTAGAACAAGGGATTAGTATTGGCGTTTCTTCAACAAATGGGAAAAATTCATTATAACTTTCTTCTTTAACACGTCCTTGCATAATCTACTTTACATTGGGACCCAAGAAAATGGTGTAAAATTTTCCATGGGAGAAGAAAGGAGTATTTTATTGTTAAGTTAGAGAGATTTTTTTCCCTATAAGCATTGCTGCTCTTTCAGTAGACATACATTAATAGATTTTTTTTAAATTAATCATTTTAACTGAAAATTTATCAGGGACATTAATGATATTTTATATTCTTTTCTCAAACTCAATACAGCCATCTTCTTTGAGGCATATGTTTTTGTATTTGTTACCCCTCAGCCTACCTAGGATTCTAAAATGCTGGCATTCTGGAACATAACCATTAGGATGGTTGTTACATATTTAATTTCATGCTCCACTCAGCAGAAAGCAGTTGTGGGACTGCAGACCAGAGCAAATTGAGTGGCTTCTTAGATAATTTCCTGCTTAATTGAAAGCAGGTAGCTTTTTAAAAGTAATAATTGACTTTGTTTCCAATGACGGCAAGGTTATTTCTTTCTTTTTAATACATGATTATAGGATAACTTTCTACTTAGGCCAAACACTGTGGGTGGGGAGCCTCCCACTGAGTCCAGGGGACACGGATGTGACCTCGTGCTGGTGGCAAATAAACAGGAGCACTCTGTGAAGGAGGGGACTGGGGACATGGGGCAAAGTAGGGGAAAGAAGGGCAAGGCGTTTAAGTTGGCATATGCACACAAACATGCACACACAGGCACACACACCTATGAATGTACACAGATATATACATAATGACCCTTCATTGCCATAAGTTGTATATCTGTAGATTCGACTAAATGTGGATCAAAGATGTTTAGAAGAGAACTATTTCATCTGTACTGAACATGTAGACTTTTTTGTCATTTTTCCCTAAACAATACAACCTAACAACTATTTGGATAGCATTTCAATTGCATTAGGTATTATAAACTGTCTAGAAATGATTTTAAGCTGCACCGGAGGATGTGCATAGGTTATACACAAATACGATCCCGTCTTACCCTTACATATAAGGGACTTGAGCAGGCACAGATTTTGGTATTTGTGGGGGGTTCTGTAACCAGTCCCCCATGGATACTGAAGAACTACTGTGTGTGTGTGTGTGTGTGTGTGTGTGTGTGTGTGTGTGTGTGTGTGTGATTAATATATACAATAGATTGGATTTCATTTCTATTATTCTGCTTTATACTTAGCATTGGTCTAAAGTTAGGAAGTGGTCTATTATGAGGTTGGTAGCCCCAGTTCATACCTAACAGACAAGCCTTCCTTATTAAAGTATAAAAACAGACTATCTGCTGTGATGACCTCTCAACCCATCAAGAGAGTATCATGGGATATTCTACCATGCTTGTGAAGGTACAGTGCTAGGAGTGTGCATGAATGTGAGCATACTAATAACCAAACGTGACAAGAATCTGGTTTAATATAAATACTACATAATGGGTGGACCATGGAATTCTACTTCATCTGAAGTCGATATTCAGACATTTTAAAATAAATTAGACCTACCCAGGCATGGTGGCGCACACCTGTAATCCCAGTACTTGGGAGGCTGAGACACAGGATCACAGGTTCGAAGTGAGCCTCAGCAATTTAGCGAGGCCCTCAGCAACTTAGCGAGATCCTGTTTCAAAATAGAAAAATAAAATAGGACTAAAGGTGTAGCTTAGAGGTAGGATGCCCCTGGTTCAATCCCCAACACCAAAATAAATAAATAAGATCTGCTAAAAAGACTTTGATTTACTGAAAAGATTTTTTTTCTTATTACCTAGATTTAACAGCATAACAGAGAGACAGACACAGTATTTTTAAATGCTACAAAGGAAATATCTATTGAATTTTCACATTCACCAATTGCCATGGTGACTCGTGGAGCCGATGACACTGAGCATCCACCCCCTACAGCTATGGAGTAAGTGCTAAAAGATGCACTTTGGGTTTACTAAAATCCTAACTTGCCTGCAGTCTTTTAGGCCGTGGCTCTATTGTGTGTGCTACTTTGGACCACTGCTGTCAATCAGACTGCACTTAGAACCACTAGCTCTGCAGTTACAGTGCTATGCATTAGCAAATGGATTTATCTTTTTCAATCCTTGGAACCATCCAGCGGCACTGAGTGCTTGGCTTCCCATTTGGGGGGGGGGGGCATTCCCAGGAATGATTCCCAGTCAGTTTTTAAAAGGTAGAAGAAAGGAAGGTGGACAGGCAGGTCTGCTATCCAAAGAGCCTTGATATCCAAGGAGTCTGATAGGTTGGAGATGAGTTCACCAGCTACCCCAGTTTTGCACCTTCGTGGCATAAAGTAGCACCTACTTGACGTTGGGTGTGGCAATGCAGTGTGCTTTTTCCAGGTTACTGGAAGATGCACACAACTGATGAACATCACTGCAAGACAGGAGCTGTCAGAGCCAATGCAGATTATTACTTGCTTCCTCTCTTCCTTGTGCCACAGCCTCCCACAGTTCTCCAGACAGTAGAGGCCCCGTCAGCCTCACTCAGACATGGAAGGAGAAGACATTTAACTAGCCCACCAAGGACACGCAACGGAAGCAAGAAATAAACTTTGGTTTCTTTAAGCCAACTAAGATTTCATCCCCACATAATCTAACTATAACTAATACTAGGAGTGATGGACAACAAATAAGAATTCAATGTGTAGCAGCAATTACCACAAAACAGAAAGGTGTAGACAAAGTGAAAAGAACAGAGGTGGTAGCAAAGGATAGAAAGTTCTAGAATGAATGTGAAACCAAAGCTTCAAATACTGACAATAGCTGGTCAAGTCTTGAAGGACAATAATCATAAACTTCCATGAGGTACCTCAGAAGGCACAGAGTAAAATGGTCTTAGGGGATATTTTATCTCCTCTGACCCACGTTAGCATTCTTCTACCATGATTTCCCTTTGTGCACAATATAATTTCTCATGAACTCCTGAGGGAAAAATCAACAGAGGTTGGTTGTTGCTTAAATGTGTCGTATGAAAGAAAAGATTAAAAGACGATGCCTGAGTTTCTGGCTTGAGAGTCTGAATCGATGGCGGGGCTGTCTAGTGAAATAGAAACGAGGGGGAACTCACAGAAGAGGGGAATTTGGACATGCTGAGGTTGAAACACCTGAGTGACGTCACATGGAGTTGTTCGGTGGTAATTAGAGGTCTACTCTATGAGTCTAGAGGTCAAGGAAGGATCTGAGCTGAAGATATAGATTTAGAATCCTTTCGCTTTTTTATAATACTTTGAAACTATGCATTCAAAGGAGATTATCCAGAGTTAAGATACTTAAGAAGAGGGCAGACACATTACACCTACATTTAAAGAATAAGTAGGTAAAAAAAAAAAAAAAGAGGAACCCTTAGAAGAAGCTGAGAAAGTACAAGCAGGAAAGTAGGAAGAATTTCACCTAATAAAACCTCCCAGTCCTTAACCTTAACCTCTAACTTCCTTCCCAGTCTTCTACTTCCTGTTCATGGCTTGACTCCCTTCTCTTTTCAGTCATAACACAACCCATTTACCCACATCACATTTACCTTTCTTTCACATTCTCGATCACCCTTCATATTGACCCACACCACTATCCTACCAGACCTTATGTCTTGGGTCTATCTTTAAAACCCACATTTCTGTTCTTGCAAGGTGATCTTCCCTAGCACTGTTTTTCTGACTACTACTGAGCCTAAGCGTTGAGAGGCTTCCAGGAGAAGTTCTCTGAATCCAACACCCAGCACAATTGTTCAGCCTCCTTAACCACTATTGGGGTGATCTATGGAACATGACCACAGGAAGAAAGAACTAGTATTTAAGCAAATGCATTGGTACCACAATGTGGTGGGTCTTTTACACATAACATACTTACTTCTAGCCGGGCGTGGTGGCGCACGCTTGTAATCCCAGGACTTGGGAGGTGGAGACCGGAGGATCCGGGTTCGCGGCCAGCCTCAGCTACTTAGTGAGGCCCTCCGCAACTTAGTGAGACCCTGTTTCAAAATAAAGAATAAAAAATAGGACTGGGGGTGTAGCTTGAAGGTAGAATGCCCCTGGGTTCAATCCCCGGTACCGAAAAAAAAAAAAACATACTTACTTCTGATAATACCCCGAATTAATTTTTATTAACCTTTTAAAAGCCTAAGAACCTTGCCCGTGATCTCACTGTAAGGCAGGTAGTTTGCTTCCCTAAGCCTTGTCTATTCCACTAGGCTCAGCTGCCTTCCCAAGAATAAGAAGGTGTTGTCCCCCCCCACTACTGGGCAAGAAAAAGTCCACGTATTCTTAAAGAGTGAAAAATGCTTTCAAACCCCACAGAAGTAGAGACAGACCCCTCCACAAAGAAAGGGAGAGATGAAAACGTCCCAGTGTTAAACAGACAGGCATATCTGGGTTGCTCTTAGCCCTAGTTGTGCTTTTAAAGAATCCACCTGCATAAAAACATTGAGATTTCTATGGAGTGGAAGTACTTTTCCCTATTTCTTCCTCTAAGTAGAACTAAAATCTCTGGACCTTATTTAAAAATATATATATAGGAAGAGGAAAAACAAGGTGAAGAGAAGTAGGCCATCTTGCTAGGGACCCGGGGACCTGGGGACCACACGGTGGTGAGTCCCCCGGGTTTTCTTTTTACCTCAAATATGCCAGACTCGATGCACTAGATGCAGGAGAAGCCGACAACCAGGAAATGCCAACACATACTGAAAAGGGGGAAAAAAAAAGCTTCAACAAAAGCCTGCTGTCTCTAGCCGAGGACAAGAAAAGGGCAACCTGTCCAGATATGAAATACTTAGACAATAACAGTCAAACATATAACCCCAGCCAAACCCCACAGAGAAAAACTGTGGTCCTCCCCTACCCCACCAGCAAAACCCGAATGGATGGATGCCTGGTCTTCCACCCTTGCCAGGTGTCCCATACCCCTACCTGAGTGGTGTTGGGGAAGGAAAGCAGGGAGCCAGGAATCATTTCTCCACCAAGGACACCCCGGCTCCCCTGCCAAACACACACACACACACACACACACACACACACACACACACACACACTGATGCAGACCACATGGAGGGCCTGGACGTCCACCCTACCTAGCAGTAACGAAGTGATCGTCCCCGCTTCCCCAGTGTGGCAGCAGAGTAAGCTTAGTCAAGACTTTCACTGCTGCTCACCTGTCACTTCAGCTTCACAGTGCAGTGACAGCCAAGTGGACAGCAGCAATGAGTCCCCCCCCCGGCCCATCCCAAGCAGGAGGCTATCAGCAGAGCACCAGGCAACCCCCCAGCAGGCATGAAGGGCCCTGGCTTCCACCTCTGCCTGCCTACAAGGCAGCAGCACCATCAGCATGCTTCAGCAAGCTATTATGAATATGTTTGAAACAAATGAAAGAATAGGAATTCCCAGCAAAGAGAACACAGGCATAAAAAATGACCAAAAGGAAATCATAGAGCTAGACAAGACAATAAGCAACATTGAAAACCTTAGTGGGTAACCCCAACAGCAGGGGAATCAGTCAACTTGAATAACAGCAATCATCCCATCTGAAAGATAGAGAGAAAACAGAATTTTTAAAAATGAACAGAGCTTCAATGACCAGTAGGACTGTACTATACTATGATTTGGATAAGTGTTCCCCAAAAGCCCATGTGCTAAAAGACTTGGTCCCAACCTGTGGTGCCACTGGGAGGTGGTGGGTCTCTGGGAGGCGGGCCTGTGAGAGGAAGTTACACCACTGGAATGTGCTCTTAAAGAGGATATGGGGATCCTGGCTGGCCCCTTCCTCTCTCTTTTTGCTTCCTGACCACCATGAGGTGAGCAGTTTCTCTCCATCACACACTCCCCACCACTATGTGCTGCCTCACCACCAGCCCAAGCAACTGCGGACAACACAACTGAACTGAAACCTCCCAAAGAGTCAATTGATCATCTCAGGCATTTTGTTACAGTGATGCAAAGCTGACTAACACAGACTATTACCAAATCATCTAACAGTCCTATCTTTGACAGCCAGGAAGGAGAGGAAAAAGAGGGTGGGGTGAAAAATATTTGAAAAAATAATGGCTGAGAACGTCTCAAATCTAGCAAAAAGCATATACCAACAAATTCATGAAACTCTAAGTAAATGCCAAGCAGGTTAAATCTAAAGAATTCCACGCTAAGTCATTTCAGTATCAGCACTATAACTACTGAGGAAATTGAATCTGAAACTTCAAACTCCAGAAAAAGAAATCTCCAGCCAGGCGTAGTGGTGCACACTTGTAATCCCAGTACTTGGGAGGCTGAGACAGGAAAATCACAGGTTCACGGCCAACCTCAGCTACTTAGTGAGGGCCTCCGCAACTTAGTGAAACCCTGTTTCAAAATAAAGAAAAAAAAATTGGGCTGGGAGTGTAGCTCAGTGGTAGAATGCCCCTAGGTTCAATCCCCAGTATCTCAAAAAAAAAAAAAAAGAAAGAAAATGAAATCTTCAGGGTCAGATTGTTTTGTTGTAGAATTTTAACAAACATTTACATAAGAATTAATACCAACTTTGCATACTGGCCTCCCTGAAAATAGAAGAGGCAGGGACACTTTTCAATTTATTTTAAGAAGCCAATATTAAGCTGGGCATGGTGGCACACACCTATAATCCCAATACTTGGGAGGCTGAGACAGGAGGGATTGCAGGTTCGAGGACAGCTTCAGTGACTTAGCCAGTCCCTGTTTCAAAATGAAAAAAAAAATAAAGGCTGGAGGTATATCTCAGAGGTAGAGTGTCCCTGGGTTAATACCCAGTACCAAGAAAAGAAAAAAAAGAAGCCAATATTATCCTGATATCAAAACCAAAGGCTGCAAAAAAGCATGCGTGTGTGTGTGTGTGTGTGTGTGTGTGTGTGTGTGTGTGTATAAAATGGAAAGAGAGGGAGACTCTAGATAAATATCCCTCATGAATATAAATACAATAATCCTTAGCAAAACATTAGCAAATAGATTTCAGCACTGTATCAGTACAGAATTATATACCATGACCAGTGTTTATTCCAGGGATGAAAGGCTGGTTCAACATTCAAAAATCAATCAATGTAATCTACCACATTAACAGGCTAAGGGTAGGGGCTCATAATCCTATCAACTGATGCAGAAAAAACACCGGGAAAAATTCAGCATCCATTCATAATAAAAACTCAGAAAACTAGAAATACAGGGACCTTCTTCAAATTGATAAAAATAAGATGTAAAACCTTCAACTAATATTATGCTTAATGATGAAAACCCTGAATGCTTTCCCCCTACGATATGGAACAAGGCCTAGGATGTCCTATCACGCCACTGCTACTCAATTTAGTTTTAGAAGTTTCAGCCAGCACAATAAGGCAAGAAAAGGAAATAAAAGGAAGAACCAAAACTGTCCTTCTTTGCATGACATGATTCTCTATGTATAAAAGCCCAAGCAATCCACCACCAACAAATAAAAACAAAATGAAACAAACCAAAAAAATTCATATATCCAATAAGTAAAAGGTCAGCAAGGTCACAGAATAAAAGATTAACATACAAAAATCAACTGTATTTGTATACACTAGCGGTGAGCATATGTAAACAGAAATTTAAAATAAAATACTATTGCGATTAAAATAAAAATAAAATAAAATAAAAATAAAACACTTTAGTTTAAATCAAACAAAACATAATCCGACAGGAGGATCGCGGGTTTGAGGACAGCCTTAGCAAGTAGTGAGACTCTCATCAACCTAGCAAGACCCTGTTTCAAAATAAAAATAAAAAGGGCTGGGGGTGTATCTTGGAAGTAGAGTTCACAGAATGGGAACCCCTGCCTCATACACATACATGTTGTAAAGAAGTTATTTCTTCCTATGTGGATATAAAGTTTTAATTTCTATCAAGATCCCAGCAAGATAAATATATATGGTTTATGCTAAAATTCATTTGCACAGGGCATTGAACTAAAATATCTAAAGTTTTTTGTTCGTTTGTTTGTGGTACTGGGGATTGAACCCAGGGGTGCTCTACCACTGAACTACACCCCTAGCCCTTTTTATTTTTTATTTTCAGACAGGGTCTCATTGAAATGCCCAAGCTGGCCTCAAACTTGTGACCCTCCTACCTCAGCCTCCTGAGTAGTTAGGATTATAGGTGTGTGCCACCATGCCTGCCACTAAAAGAAGCTAAAAAATTTTTTAAAAAGGGAATGAGATGAGAGGAATTCAGTCTACTCAAGGCTTTTTATAAAGCTATAGTAATGAAGACTGTGTGGTATTGGGAAGAGACAGACATACAAATCAGTGAAATAGAGAAGCCAGAAATAGACCCACATGTGTGGAGTGATAGAGCACTCCCAATACTTGGGAGGCTGAGACAGGAGGATTTAAGACCAGCCTCAGCACTTTAGCAAGACCCTCAGCAACTTAGTGAGACCCTGTTTCAAAATAAAAAACAAAAAGAACTGGGGGTGTAGCTCAGAGGCAAAATGCCCCTGGATTCAATCCCCAGTACCAAAACAAAAAACCAAGTTCATGATTGTTTATAGCAACATTATTGGTACTGTCTAGAAAGAGAGAGAGAGAGAGAGAGAGAGAGAGAGAGAAACCAAAATGTCCTACAATAGATGAATGGTTGAACAAACTCTGTTATACCTAGACTATGGAATACCATTCATTCGTAAAAATGAATAAATCACTCACTGATACATGCAACAACTTGGATCCATCTCTAGAGCATTGTGCTGTGTCAGGTGAAATCTCAGAATGTCACAAACCATAAGAATTAAGTTATAAAACATTTCCCAAATGAAAGAATTATAGAAATGAAGAACAGATTAGTGGATACCAAGGGCTAGGGGTGGTGTGATGGAGAGGGGGTGACTATAGAAGTATTGTATGAGAGTGTTGGAATAATTCTGCATCTTTATTGGGGTCGTGGTTACAACAATCTACACAAGGGAAGAGGACACAGAATTATAGACACACTTCATCTGGATGCCATTTTCCTGGCTTTATTATTGAACTATTGTTACGTGGAGTATAACCAATGGTGAAAATGAAGAATATATGGGCTCTCACTATTTACAGTCTTCGCAACTTTCTGCAAATCCACAATAAAGAGTTTTAAAAAATGGTGCCCAGGCCATACCCAGACCACATAAATAAAATTCTTCAGGAGAGCTCCACTGTATTTCTCAAAGTTTTCTTTTTTTTTTTTTTCTGGTACCCAGGGGGCATTCTACGTCTAAGATATACCCCCAGTCCTTTATTTTTTATGTTCAAATGAGGTCTCACTAAGTTGCTGAGGGTCTTGCTAAGTTACTGAGCCTGGCCTCGAACCTGTGATCCTCCTGTCTCAGCCTCCCAAGTACTGGCATTACAGGTGTGCACCACCGTGCCCATTTCACAGGGTAACTCTGAAGTGTGGCTAGGGTTGGGAACCTCTGGCAGCTTTTGTTATTACTAAAACTATAGGCAAGTGGAATACCCATAAGTAAATCTGGTAGTGCTGAAAAAAGGGAAAAATTAAATATACAGATCTATATTAGGTCTGTAGGGTTTTTTTTTTCTTCCCCAATTTGGAAACCTGGCATTTAAATGAATCCAAGTAATGTGGATGAGATAATCAGTCATCCATTATGATATAGACTGTTTTATACCACAATGTCAGCCCCTATAGACTGCTGTTTAGATTCTTAAGCATTTGGGGTCAACATGATAATTTTAAAATGCTAAGGAGCAATTACCATCACATTTAAATAGGCAGCAAATTGAGAAAATTAATATCTCATCGAGTCCTTGTCTTAGGTAGCAAAATGAGTTTGAGTTTTCATTAGTTTTATTTTCCTAACAGAGTGCTACTATTAGCAGTGAACCCTGGGAAACATGTGATAAGCAAGGATTCCTGCCTTGATTGCCAATCTGAATGGATCTGTTATTTTGTATTAATGATCACCAACTATTGCCTCGAAGTCTCTTTGGATTGAATGGTTTTGGAAGGTGTCGAAGATTTATAGAAGCCAGGATTGTGAGCCAACGAACAATGACTTGACCAACTAAATACTTAGTGAGGTTATTAATCATTCTTTATCACCGTCATCAAAAGATGCTTACTGTGCATCTACTCAGCCGGGTCAAGGAGACAAAGATTTAGGCAAAATTCCTTCCCTGCCTTCAAAGGGCTTAAAATCTGTTTGAGGATGAGACCAAATGCATAGAATCATAAACAGCAAAGCAAGGAGCCATGTGCTGAAATCCAGACTGCCAGAAAGTAGAAAAGGACCAAAGGGTTTGTTTTTACTGGAAGTGTTTTTGCCCGAGCTGGGGAGTTTACATCTTCTGGGTTCATAGATGGTACAGATGAGCAGCTTCAACGAAGCAGATTTATGTTATTCACCGGAGAGTTTTGCTTAGTTCTCAGTTCTGGACTTGCTTCCAAGAAGGCAGCTGTTTTGAAGCAAGAAATCTGGCGAGCGCGCGCGTGCGCGCAGGGCACACACACACACACACACACACACACACACACACACACGAAAATGAAGCATAAGGAATTACCTTCCACACACCTCTGATCACCCGCTCTGCCTCTCTTCCCCCAGCTTCAGGGTTTAAAGGTTTTGGATGGGGATGGGGGTGAGGGTCAGAGTTAACTATTAATTTGCCAGGGCCAACACCACCGACCTCGTCCCTTTCTCTTTCCAAATACCACCCTCACAAACTTTCTATTCTAATTTACAGCACAAGGACTTCTCAGATTTGTTTTCTGTTCCCGAAAGATTTATCTATTTTGAGGCATTCTTGTCGTTCCTAACTCGTGAACTTCGATTAAAAAGCTTAATAAGAACCACTGCGCTTTTTTTTAAAACAGGGGATACTGCAAATTCTTTTCAAGCCGTTTTTTTTCTTTTTTGTGATCGTGGGAGGTAATCAACACCTACCCAAGACATTCTCCTCTTAAGACAACGGAGGTTTATCATTTTCGCTATGATGACAACGAATTGTTCCCCTTCTGCCTCTTGGCAGGAGCCTCCACTCTGCAGGTGTTGGCGCTGCAAGGGCTGAACCCAAGCACGTCTGCCGAGCCTAGCGTGGGATGGTACCCAGCAGAACACTGAGCCCGGGAGCCGCGACCCAGGAAGAAAGCCTGCAAGGCGATTCAGAAGGAACTGGGACCAAAGCCCTAGAAAAGTAGAGCGAGTGCATTTCCCGGCAGGAGGAACTCGCAGGAGCCTAGAAAAAGGAAAAGAAAAAGGAGAGAGAGCAAAAAAGCAAGCCACCCCCGCGCTCCCCAGCCCCGCGCTTGCTAGCTTGCAGGCGTGCGCGCGGGCTGGCGGGCCGCTCCAGCTGGAAGTCATTGTGCGGGCTGGCGTCCGCGTTGCCAGGGCGACCGCCCGGCCGGCGCCAGCGGAGGGGGGAGGCGGGCTCCGTGAATGGGTGACGTCACGCGTCCGGCGCCAGGCAGTCTGGGCGGCCGAGCCAATGAATCAGCTGTCGGGGAGCGCGCGGCGCGGGCGGAGGGTGCAGGAATGCGCCCCGAGCCGTGCGCCCGCCTCCGCGCCTCCGCTCCCGCCGCCCGGGCCCGAGCGGTCCAGGCTGGCCCGGCCCGGCCCGGTGCTCCGTGCGCCTTGACCGCGGCCCAGGACGCCACCCTTGCACTAGCGCTGCGCTCAGTTGGAAAGGATCCGGTTCCCCGTGATGGCGACGGTGCCACTTCTTTGAAACGGGGACATAAAGTGAAACTTGGCCTTTCGGTGTGCTGTGCATTGGGCTGAATGTTAGGGGTTACAAAATATAGCAAGAATCGCAGGGCTCGGAAGAACGCAAGCTGAATATGGAAGAAAGAAATAAGAGGAGCTCAGGATGGGGGCTTGCAGCCAAGTGCTGCTGCTTCTGTCGTTCTGTAGCCTGGGCTATGCAGTGCCTTTAAAGGTCTAGAAGATAAATGACTTCCAAGGAGTCGTTTTTTCAGTGTTTCTATGTTTTGTTTTTTCTGTGTTCGCTCTTGCTGTCCATTACCCAGTGTCCTCCTGAAGGCCAACTATTGGGTGTCCCCACCTTGAGCAGAGAGCTCAGACTGGTAAAGACTGGAAAATCAGAAAATGAGCCAGGCGTGGTGGCACATGTCTGTAATCCCAGTACCTGGGTGGCTGAAACCAGGAGGATGGCAGGTTTGAGGCCAGCCTCAGCAATTTGGCGAGACTCAACAACCTAACGTGACCCTGTTTCAAAACAAAAAATAAAAAGGGCTGGGAGTGTAGCTCGGAGGTAGAAGGGCCCTGGGTTCCATCCCCAGTACCAAAAAAAAAAAAAAGAGACAAAAGCAAGGAAAATGTCTATGGATAATCTACAATGCTAGAGCAAAGGTTTGAGTGAAAGCAGATGTCCTTGAATTCCTAAACGTCTCTTTGGGGTGCTTGCTTGGTTTTGGTCGTGTTCGAGATTGGTGACACCGAGTTACCAATTGCAATTAAAACACTGGAGAGTGTGGCCTATCAGAGGAGGTGGTTAAATTTGCCCTTCCTGCGCAGTCATTTCCCCTCTGGGCCTCCTTTTCTTGGTAAAATGAGACAGGTGAGATAGTCTTTCAACACCCCTAAGATCTTGAAGTTTAAGTTGAATTTAAAAAAAGATCTGAGCCAGGTGTGGTGGTGCACGCTTGTAATCCCAGTACTTGGGAGGCTGAGACAAGAGGATCGCAGGTTCCCGCCCAGTCTCAGCTACTTAGTGTGAAGCCCTCTGCAACTTAGTGAGACCCTGTTTCAAAATAAAGAAAAAAATAGGGCTGGGGGTGTAGCTTGGAAGTAGAATGCCTCTGAGTTCAATCCCCAGTACTGCAAGAAAAAAAAATTAGATCAGATCTCTAACCTGAAAACCTTTATAGAATGCAACTGTAATTAATCCCAGTACTTGGGAGGCTGAGACAGGAGGATCATAGGATCTCAAGGTCAGCCTCAGCAACTTAGTGAGACTCTGAGAAACCTAGCAAGACCCTGTTTCAAAATAAAAACTAAAAAGTACTGGGGGTGTAGCTCTTAGGTAGAATGCCCCTGGGTTCAATCCCCAGTACTACACACAAAAAAGAATGCCAGTAAAAAAGCAGGTAAGAAATACACTAGAAAACAAATATTAATAAACTGTTATAAATACGAATAAGCCAGTCCATCTCAAAGTTTAGTGTGCATTCAGGTCACCTTGCATCTGGATGAAATGCAGGCTGGATGGAGCAGGGCTTGGGATTCTGCATCTCTAACAATCCTCCGAGTAATGTCAATACTGCTGATCCTGGACTGCAATGGAATAAAGAGAACCTTGGCTACAAATTGTAGTACCAAGGAAAGCTTAAAGGAAGAATAGGATGAAGGTAAAGTGGTATCATTTCCTCCTCCAGCCTGTGGAGGAGATAAGCTTGAGACAGGTGATGGAGTGTATGATTGGCTAAAGAAGAAGCTTCCAGGAGAGGAAACAGCCTAAACAATTGCAAGAATGAAGTGGATGAGTATTTTGTTTGATTTCAATTAAGGAACATTTGGGGGAAACTACAAAAGGTGAGATTGAATATTTACTGGTGCTAATAAGACAATGGACTAGAGAATGTATCATTTCAGAGTTAAAAAGAACCCCAGCAGCCGGGCGTGATGGCGCACGCTTGTAATCCCAGTAATTTGGGAGGCGGAGACCGGAGGATCCGGGTTCGCGGCCAGCCTCAGCTCTCTCTCTCTCTCTCTCTCTCTCTCTCTCTCTCTCCTTAGTGAGGCTCTCCGCAACTTCGTGAGACCCGGTTTCAAAATAAAGTATAAAAAATAGGGCCGGGGGCATAGCGCGGAGGTAGAACGCCCCTGTGTTCAATCCCTGGTACCGCAAAAAAAAAAAAAAGAACCCCAGCAGCTATCAGTTTATCAGTTCCATCTGATTTAGTAGAAATGAGGAAGCTGAGCAATAGTCAGATTTCATTAGATAATGGCAGAGGCTCAGAGTAGAAGCCAAGTCTGAGAAATTTTGATTGCATAGATCTTATATGGGTTAGTCAGCTCTTCGTTACTGTGACAAACACCTGAGATAATTTGTAAAGAGCAAACACGCATAATGGCTCACAGTTCTGAGAGGTTTCTGTCCATGATCAGTTGGCCCTGTTGCTTGTGGGGCTGTGGCAAGGCCGAGCATCGTGCAGGAAGGCCTGAGGGAGCAAAGATGCTCACTTCCTGGCTGGGGCATCAGAAAGAGGAAGAGTCAAGAGTCCCACAATCCCCTTCCAGGCATGCCCCTCCTGACCTGAAACCTCCCCCTAGGCCCCACCTCTAAAAGATTCCATCAGCTCCCAATAGCTCCACCCTGGGGACCAAGCCTTTAACACACAGTCCTTTGGGGGAACATTCCAGATATGAACTATAGCGTTATAAATAGCAGAGTCATCTTTGATATAACAAAAATGACTTGTCAGTGTTGCCCAAGATAGCAAATATGAAGGAAGAATGAAAGCAAGAGAGGGAAAAAAGAGACCCATAGGAAACAATAGTTCAAGCATGGAATTTCGAGTGTGCTCTGGGATAGGGAGATGAGGAAATAAAGGGAAAGGTTTAATTTGAAAAACATTGTGTTTGCATACTTTTTCATGGCTGAAACCAGATGATTAAAATATCTTTTCAAGTGAGATAATGAAAAAAAACTACATGTATCTTTCTCATATCCAATATAGCATTTTTCAACCCTGGCTTTGCATCAGCATATATATATATAATTTTTTTTTCTTAAATAGGAATGCCAGCCAGGCCTGGTGGCACACACGTATAATCCCAGTACTATGGTAGGCTGAGACAGGAGGATCTCAGGTTTGAGGCCATGATGCAGGAATGTAGCAAGTCCTTGTTTCAAAATAAAAAAATAAAAAGAGCTAGAGATATAGCTCAGTGGTCAAATGCCCCTGGGTTCAATCCCCAATACCACAAAATAAATAAAATAAAATAGGAATGCCTGAGTTCTACCTCACAAGAATTTAATCAGAATCTCTGGGAGTGGAGCCCAGGCACAAGTATTTTTAAAAGCTCCCCAGGTGAGTATAATGTGCAGCCCGTGCTGAGAATCCCTGCTCTAACATACAGTCACCAGCTCATTTCATAGGCTTCCTTCCTGCCCCTGAACATCCCCTCCAGTGTTAGCTATTCTACTAGCACCAGGTCATTTTTAATACATGGGGTGTTTTGTGGTGGTGTTTGATGGTTTATAGCACATCCCCTTAGCCCAATGTCTTCCATCTCTCATTAACCTTCACGGCTAAGCTGTGAGCATACCCTGATATCTCTCATTGGCAAGAAAAGGAAAAGTGATTTGGCACATGACTGGATGGAAATGATAAGCCTGGTTTATGAACCTGTATGGTACCGTAGTGTGGCATCCTGACGCTTTTCGGTTGTTTTACCTCATTTTATCTTTGCTTTAGTAATCTACTTTAACAGCCCCTTTAGAGCTGAAGAAAGCAGCAAGCACTTAAAATAGCGACTTGGACCTTTGGAACTTTTATTTTGAGCCTTCCCTCCAAAATAATTTTAGCTGCTTGTGGAAAAAATAATTTTGATTGTGATTTCTTCCTGTGGTAAGTTTTAAAACTTCACTGACTGCCGGGCGTGGTGGAGCACACTTGTAATCTCGGTACTTGGGAGGCTGAGACAGGAGGATCGCAGGTTCAAGGCCAGCCTCAACTACTTAGTGAGGCCCTCTGCAACTTAGTAAAACCCTGTTTGAAAATAAAGAATAAAAAACCGGGCTGTGGGTGGAGATCAGGGGTAGAATGCCCCTGGGTTCAATCCCCAATACTGCATAAATAAATAAATAAATAAATGTCTTCACTGACTCATTTATTCTTCTAAAATTAACTGAGTACCTACTATGTGTCAGATACTTTTTCAGATAGGAGGATGCCAGAAAAGATTTTTCTCTGTTCTCAAAGAGGAAAATATAAGCAGAGCAAAATTTCAGATCTTGTTATTTTTTTGATTTGGACATTTGAAAAGTACTTGGCTTTTTCCAAGTTGTCTTGCAGTTACATTTTGTATTTTTTTAAACTCCATTCATTCATTTAGCTTTTTTTTTTAAGACTAATGACTTCACATGATTCAAAAACTAAATGAAACAAAATACTCTCTTTCCCGTTCTTGTTTTACATCTGCCAAATTTCTCACTCACACACCCACAGCAGCCACTATAATTAGTTTCTTGGTTATCTTTCCAGATCATTTTTATTAGTATACAAACAAATACAAACATATTCTTATTTCCCCCATTTGTATACTGTTCTGTACTTTTATTTTTAAAAATTGGAAGGATGTCTTTCTATAACAGCACATTTTATTTTCATTTTGTTATTTCTCCATAAAAATCTATTGTCTGGAAGTACTATAATTTATTTATCTTACTGCTACTAGTGGTAATTTAGGTTGTTCCCAACCTTTTATTAAAAAACTGCATAAATAACCTTGTATCTATGTCATTTTACCCATGCACACATTAAATTTATCTGTAGTTTGCCTGCCTGCCTGTCTTCCTTTTTTGTTTTCCTTCTTTTTTGTGGTACTGGGGATTGAACCCAGGGGTGCTCTGCACTCAGTCACACTCCAGCCCTCTTTATTTTTCATTTTGAGTTAGGGTCTCGCTAAGTTGCTGAGGCTGGCATGAAACCTGAGATTCTCCTGTCTCAGCCTCCCAAGTTACTGGGATTGGCATGCACCACCACACCCAGCTTATAGGATAGGTTTCCACAAGTGAAGTTACTGGGTCTTTTGAAGAGTGCATGTTAATATTTCTGAGTGTGTCCTTAAGATAAATTCTAAATTCCTAGGCATGGAATTCCAGATTGAATGATATCCTTTTGAGGTTTAAAAAAAATACAGACAAATCGCTACCTAGAATGTTAGTACCAATTCATTTTATGGCTATCATGGTATAAAAATACCCATTTCTCTCAGACCTTATCAGTACTGGAACGTGTGTGTGTGTGTGTGTGTGTGTGTGTGTGTGTGTGTGTATGTGTGTGACTAGAGATTGAACCCAGAGATCTTCTACCTTCTAAGCTGTACCCCCAACCCTATTTTTATTTTTTTAGTTTGAACAGGGTCTTACTACATTGCTGAGGCTAGCCTCAAACCTACAATCCTCCTGTCTCAGCCTCCCAAGTACTGGGATTACATGTGTGTACCACCACACCCAGCTAAATATCTCTGTTTTTGTCAAAAATCTTTGTTTATATTATGAGAGATAAACATTAGATATACTAAAGAATTGTCTAATATTTTAGATGCATTTCTATAGGTATTAGACAGTTTGAACTTTTCTATATGCTTGCTAGACATTGCATGATTACAGACTGTATTCACTTCCATTGTCCTATTTTGAAGAATTATTTTCTTACTGATTTGTAATAAATTAATACACTAATAATAATACTTATATTTAGCAAACCTTTACCTTGTTCTGGGTGCTCTGCTAAGCAATTTTAATAGATGCTATGCTTTGAGTATTTTTTTCTGAGTTTGGTATGTGTCTTTAATCCATATTTATTTTTTATTTTATTTTATTTATTTATTTATTTATTTATTTGCGGTACTGGGGATTGAACCCAGGGGTGTTCTACCTCTGCGCTACACCCCCGGCCCTATTTTTTATACTTTATTTTGAAACCGGGTCTCACGAAGTTGCGGAGGGCCTCACTAAGGAGAGAGAGAGAGAGAGAGAGAGAGAGAGAGAGAGAGAG
>PVJS01029536.1:0-24703 GCA_004027185.1 Glis glis
GGTAGAACACCCCTGGGTTCAATCCTTGGTACCAAAAAAAAAAAAAAAAGATAAAAGAGAGGTTTAAAAAGTGGGTAGGAGACAAATCCTTCACCTGTAAGAACAGAAATCAATACTGATATATTTGAGGGGGAAAAAAGAGAAGTATATTGTATTGAATTTACCAGAAATGGTACATTCCCAGGTCTGCTCTTACTTGATCAATCAGCAACATCTCAGTGGTATGCAATAATAAATGTTTATTTAGCTCATGTTTTCTGTGGACGACTTGGGCTCTGCTGGTCTAGACTGGGGAACCTCAGCCGGGTGGCTCTGCACCTATGTCTCTCATCCTCTTCCAGGAACCTGCGGACTAATCTGATCATGGTCTCTTTATGGCAACAGCAGAACTCCCAGAGCCCAGGACTCACCATTGAAAGAGCATTCCCGGGCTCTGTCCAGTCACAACCGCTAACACCCCATAAGCCAAAGCAAATCACATTCTAAGCCCACAGTCAAGGTGTGGGCAATGACTACCTGCCCACTATGAAGCCAAAGAAATGCCCATGGTCAAGTTCAACATTAGTAGCGTAGGGATATATACCCCTTCTATGGAAGTAAAGGACAGGAATATATCTGACAAGAATCAAATCTACCACCAAAAAATTTTAAAAATCTTTTTAAAAACTTGTTAGTACTTTTCCTTCATAATTTCTACCTATACCATTTAGGGACTTCTGGATGTGAGCAGCTGAAATAAATCTTGGTAAAATATTCATGAAGGAATTCATTGGAGAGGTATGGGGCCATACACAGAATCAAAGAAAAGTCCAATCATACAGGTAGAAAGGATAAAGACTAGGAAAGCTCCAAAGATCTAGGGAGCAGAGATGAAGCGTCTCTGGGGAATTCTACCATGGGATGGGGAATGGGGAAAATGTTCCATCCTTGAGGCAGTCCGCTAAAAATTCAAATCCTCAAGACAGAGAGGCTATCGTTGAGAGTGAGGAGCCAGAGCACCGTCCTACCAAATCTACCCACACCAGGGACAATTTGGTCCCAATGGAAAAATCCATGTTTTGTTATCAGAAATAACGGGGCTGCATGCCGAGAAGGCAAAATCAACAGGTTTGCCCATCTTATGAGCCAATCTATTAAAATTGTATGGACATTAATCCTGTCAAGAGCAATATATTGTGTGAACCCACTTACACATGCCTATCCCATAAAAAATATGCATGAAGAAATAAACCTATGTTACTCTACTAAACGCTGTTCATAAGAAGTCTTGGGATCACGAGACCCAAGCTGAAGTTCCGGGTCTACCACTTTTGTACTTATATGACCTTGGACATGTCACTGAGCCCCAGTCTTTGCATTAATAAAACAGGGGAAAAAAACCCTTATCTATGGCAATACATTGCTGTGAATGAATTAACAAATACAAATGAATGAACAGATGAATCCACAAAAGTGCCTTGAAAACTGGGAAATGACCCACTTGACAGCAACTCTTACACGTCCCGTGACACTGGTACCAGTTTATTATTTCTTAGTATGATCAAGTATCATCAACACAACCTCCACATTCTAGGCCTGTTTGTTGTTTCACCTATAAATGCAGGCAGCTCAGAGAAGCATTCCCCATTCAAGTTAACTGTTTCTTACTATAGGAAAAAGACACTCTGCAGGTGGTAAGTGTCCTCAAAGACTGAAGGAGGGCAGGGGCGCTGGTTATTTGCATACCAGACCACTTGGAGCACAGCCTTAATGAGGCCCAAGGCTGGGTCTTCACAGTAGGGGCCAGTTTTCCATGATTTTAGGAGGTACTGGGTTGGGAGTAGAGTCAATAGTCCTATTAGATGAAATGACAGAGGCAGACAGAAGAGACAAAGAAAACCTTCTTTGTATTGAAAAGTCAAGCTCAGAGTTACCCAGTAAATAGCAGCGAGTGTATATATGCTAGACAGCACATTATCTAATTCCATACCAAACACTTTCCACCCTTTTGGATGCTTGCCATTAGGAAAGAATTATGAGTGGGACAGAAAATAGCAAGATATCCAAACACCCTTCATGTGGCCAACCAAGGTTGCATAAACATTCAACAGTGGCTCAGCAACAGCCCCGTAAGATTGCTCTGGCTGGGGCAATACAGCTTGGCACTGGACCGCAGCTCACAGTGGATGACCAGGTGAGCAGTGCAGAGGTGGAGCACTGTTCGCCCCCCAGAGTCCCTCAAAGAAGCACTGGTATCTCTGAATTGCTCCTGGAAGCTGGCATGGTGCTGGGTAGCCATGCCCACATGAGCCCAGAGCAGCTGTCACCCACTCTGGTTCAAGATGCTGCCTCCTGTGACTTCCCCCCACCAGGTGACCTGGGCATCGTATGCTCTACAGCCACGCCCCAGTGTACAACTGACCTTGTAACTGATCTTTATGTGCCCTTTCTTTCCTGCACTGAAATAATGTTTCTGAGACATTTTATTTTATTTTACCTCATGGTAATTTCCCCTTCATCCCTCAAGACCCAGTGTTCCTTGCCTCAGAGGATGATTGTGGCAGAATCTCCAGGACTTTGTGGTTCTAAGAACATACACCTATTAAGAGGTAATGCCATTGCCCCAGAAGAAAAAATAACAAACAAGGAGAGGGAGGGATTTCTCCAAGGGTAGAACAAGGTTTCCTGCACTGAGGTTGTATTGAGGAAGACAGTAATAAGAACAATGTCCTAAGTGGGTCTCAGAAAGAACTCCCCCTCCACACACACAAACACAGATGCACCTAGACTCTCATATACAGATGAACACACAAATACACACACATTCACAGACACACACACATATACACATTACACATGGACACACATATAGAGATATACACAGACATATATGGACATAAATATACAGATAGACACACACAAAATACACATGGAGCTGGGCATGGTGGTACACACATATAATCCAAGTATGTAGGAAGCTGAGACAGGAGGATTGTGGGTTCAAGGCCAGCCTCAGCAACTTAAAATGACTCTGTCTCAAAATAAAATATAAAAAGGGCTGGGGGTTTTCCTTACAGGTAGAGTGCCCTTTGCTTCAATCCCTAGTACTGAAAAAAATTTAAAAAAACACATATTGACACAGATAGCCACAGATACATGTACACATATGGATGCTCATATACAGAGAGACACAGACTTACATGGACACACATATATGGACATATATGGACACACATACAGAACACATCGACACAAGGACAAACACACATACACACACCTGTTCTACTTTTGGCCAGAGTGTTGTGGGCTGTGTCCAGGCCAGTTGGGCTCTGGGAAGCCTCCCAGAGGCCCCCCATGTCTTGGCATGGCACCAGACTTACACACCTCTGTTATTAGACTCCAAGGGGCCCACAAAGAAAGACTAGGACTGTTGCATCCACTGCCAACCAAAGACCAGGCATGCACGGAGGTCTCAGAGGACACCCCGGTGGATACATCAGTAGAGAAACTGAGCACCCCTTCATCCCAACACCTTGCTATTACACAGGAGAGAGTGAAGAAGCTCCAAATTGTTTGAGATAAAATTTCCACCACGCTAGCAATATAGAGCTGGAAAGAGAAATTGAATTACAAGTAAAATAAAATCATATTCTGTGCACACTAACGCTGTGGCCTGAGATCCATGCTAGCTATGTGTGCACATTTTTGTCTTTCTGATTAAATCGTGAGCTCCTCAAAGACATCAAACAGATACCCTTCCTTCAGGGATTGCTACAGTGGAGCCTGTCAGTTGTAAATGTGCGCCCCACTTTACTCAGTAAAGCCAGAGTGGGGCCCAAGATTCTTCATTTCTAACAAGTTCCCAGGTCCTGCTCTTCACATGTAGCAAGACCAGATATTCATAGTGACCTGCATGTGCAATAGATTCTGGGACAAGGGGAGGAATAAACAAACAGATAAACATGATTCTTGAATAATTTGAACCTTGAAAAATTCAAGTAATTGGAAGATTGAGCCCACTCTATTCATCATTCATTCCTTTACTTCTGGGCTCAGAATAGGAAGGATGGAAGGTACAACATATGTCTAACATTAGCCTAAAGGATTTCAGGGGGATGTGTTAAAATGATCAATTTTCCTCTAGTCGATACATGCAGTCATTTAACCAATATTTATTGAGTGCACAAGTGTCATAGTAGGGTTGCCAGAAAAATGCTCAGACTCATGCACTTAACATTCTAATTAGGTTTACTAACTCTTTGACTCTAGGCTAGATAAGTGTGGGGCACATGTTATGTCATTTGATCCATAAAAGAACTAGTTGCATAAATTAGAATACCTAACGCCACAGTGAAAAAGTAACCAGCCTAAAGCCAGATAGCCAGTAAAAGTCACGGTGTGGCTTTGAACCTGATGCTTATGTTCTTCTTCATGTCCTCTTTCTAATATCCCAGTAAACAAAATCTACAAAATTAAGAAAACGTAATAGGTGATTGTTAAGCTCTTCAGTCAGCCCCAATATCCTATTGCTAGATAGAACATGACAGATGAGTCTCACCTGATTGGTCATAATGATGGTTTTTATTTATGACAAAGACATTTAGTAGATGCCTGTATACCCAAGGTATCTGATTTTCTTCTGGGAACTAGACAATAAACTCATAAGTGAGCCATCTTAAATGTCCATCTTTATTTCAAACTCCTTGTAGATTTATTCCCCAATCCTGAAACATAAGCTTATAGTGTCAGTAGAGATTAACCCATCACTGAAGACATTACTAGTGCCCAGAGAGATGACTTCTAACCAAATGAGGAAAAACAATTTCTGAAAAATGTAAAGAATTAAGATCTCTAGTAGTTCATTCGTTCATGCATCTTCTAACTGTTCCCAAAGAAATTCCTCTCCAACTCTACAAAGCAAATCATAGTAAGATCTCCTGGAGTAAAATGATTATGTTGCTTTTCAGACAAAATTCTGAGAATTGGCACAACTTGGCCCAGGGGTGAGAGAGGTATCAGGGAGCCCAGGGAAGAAACACAGGTTGGATAGGTCAACAGGTGCACACAAACATTAAATGCATGCTGCAGAGCGCATACACAGAATTCAATCAGCACTGTAATTACTTCAATACTATGGCAATAGGTTAGTGTGGGGTGGCTGTAGTGAGGGAGAGACAACCTTGGTACCCACCTACTATAACCAGAGTGACCTTCGTTGCCCTGGAGAGCTCTGGTTTACCTCTTCTGAGCCATCAAGATCATTGGCAGCTCCACTTTTTACTTTCAAATGTGCCCTCATCCAGACAAAAGTGACTATATAATCTGTTTATATATGTGACTATATAATCTGAGAGTTTCTGTCCAACTCTCATTTCTGCACTAGCTTCACTCTTGGCCAATTTGCTGGTTATGCTGGGAATTCCACCATGCAAAGAGAAGAGAGTGATGAAGATAGATTGAAGGGTCCTGTGATTAGGGAAATCATGGGGTAAATCAATAGCAATGAGAGCACCATGTTACATCTCTACCATGAATACCTGAAGATGCTGATGGAATTTTTAAAATTCCTAATTAAGTTCTTATACAAGGGGAAATGCTGCCATTATCACTGTATGGGAAATGATGAAGTAAAATTAAGAAAAGTTAGATATTGACCACCTACCTGATAATGAGCATAATTATAAGGGATTCAACATTAAAAACACCTAGAAATAAAATATTCTGTTCTATCCTCAAGGTGTTTAGACTCTATTATGGGAAACCACAGGCTAATGGAAAAATGTAAGAAGTTGTAAATGACAGGGACAGACTATTATGCCCAAGCGTTGAAAGATCTCCTCCAAGGTTACATAATAAATATGTGTCAGAGTTAAAAATAGAGGCACTGGGAATAAAATAAACATTTATCAAGCACATACCATAAGCCAATGTGAGCCTGCTTTATTCTTATCTCGCTTAATTCTCATTACCATCCCTATTAAGATGATGGTGTTTCTCTCATTTGCAGATAAGGGCCCTAAGAGAAGAAACTTCCTGACATCACAGAGTCCAGCCCACATCTACTGATGCCAAAGCTGGAGTTCTCTCCCCCACGGTACATGAATCACATGAATCGCCTATACTTCCCATATCCCAGGGCAGACGTTGGCCAATCTCAGAATCGATCCGTTATCTAGACTTGGGAGAAACAAATGGAAAATTGTACAAAATGTAACCCAAAAGTAAATTTAAATGAATTTTTTAAAGCTCTATAGAAATTAAGGAAGACTGCTTCTCCAACACTGTTCTTATCTAATTTCAAAAGCAAATTCCCAGCTGGGTGTGGTGGCGCAGGCTTGTAATCCCAGTACTTGGGAGGCAGAGATTGGAGGATCTGGGTTCGCAACCAGCCTCAGCTACTTAGTGAGGCCCTCCGCAACTTAGCGAGACCCTGTTTCAAAATAAAGAATAAAAAAATAGGGCTGGGGGTGTAGCTCGGAGGTAGAATGCCCCTGGGTTCAATCCCCAGTACCGCAAAAAAAAAAATATGAGCAAATTCCCATGCGGTTGTGTATGATTAAGAAGAGAGGGAAAAGGGGATTGTGCAAAAAATATGTAGTGATCCAAAAAGTATTTGTTGAGCTGGTCATGCTGAATTCCTTGGGAAGATTCCTGCAGAATGGATTCATCTCTTCTTGCTGTCCTCCTAATGCCGATGATAACAAAATCCCTTATTTGGTGTCGCTGTCATTGTGAGGAGGGGAAGGAGTCTCTGAGCCATGGATGGATGCTCCAAAGCACTTGAAAATGTGAGTGCTTTAGTCCTGACACTGACCCAAGCCCCACCCCAACTAATCCAATGCCTTAGAGTTATAAAGCAAGACACTGGATAGAGGAAGAGGGGCTGGGGGAGAGTTAAAACACAATCACTGGCCTCCAGTACATTAAAATCCAGTAGGAGAGGGAAATGAGTGCCTTTATAAAATGGCAAGTCTACAGTATGATGAGCCAAGAGTAAAAACCAAGAGCCATGAGCCAGGCACAGGGCCACACGCCCAGCCTAGCATCCCACCTACTGGGAAAGCTGAGGCAGGAGGATTGCAAGTTCAAGGCCAGCCCAGGAAACTTAGCAAGACTCAGTACTGAAAAATAAAAAAGGCTGGGAAGTAACTCAGTGGTAGAGCATGTGCCTAGCATGTGTGAGGTACTGGATCCCATTCCCAGTACTCAGTACCACAAAAAAAAAGAATAAATAAGGAAGGAAGGAAGGATCGAAAGAAGGAAGGAAGGAAGGAAGGAAGGAAGGAAGAGAAGAAACCAAAACACAACCACAATGAAAAGCAAACAGTTATCAAGTAGCATCAAGTACAAATTCCCATCTCCCTTTCTCTATCACAGACAAGGATCTTAGCATTAAAATAGTACTCAAGGGTAAGAGTCAGGGGAGGGGATGGAGAGAGGATGGATAATTAATACAGAGGAGCCATCGGTACAAGGAATAACTTCTAATGTTCTATACACCGGAGGGTGACTATGGTTGACGACAATTAATTGAATATTTCAAAATAGCTAATAAACAGGATTTCGAATGTTCCCAACACAGAAAAATGACATGTCTGAGGTGATAGATATGCCAATTACCCTGATCTGATCATAAGACATTGTGTACATGAATTGAAATGCCACACTGTACACCGTAAATATGGGTAATTAGTATGCATCAATTTAAAAATACATATAAATCAAAAAGGAAAATAAAATGAAACAGAGCTCATAATATCTTCCATGACTTTCTCAGTAACTTAAGAATGTGATTTCTGAGCTGGGCAGGGTGGCACACACCTATAATCCCAGTGCTTGGGAGGCTGAGAAAGGAGGATCACAGATTCAAGACCAGTCTCAGCAACTTAGCAAGACACTGCTTCAAAATAAAAAAAGCCGGGCGTGGTGGCACACGCTTGTAATCCCAGTACTTTGGGAGGCGGAGACCGGAGGATCCGGGTTCGCGGCCAACCTCAGCGCACATGCGTGCGCGATCTCTCTCTCTCTCTCTCTCTCTCTCTTTCTCTGTCTCTCTCTATATATATCTCTCTCTCTCCTTTCTCTCTCTCTCTCTCTCTCTCTCTCTCTCTCTCTTTCTCTCTCTCTACCTAGTGAGGCCCTCCGCAACTTCGTGAGACCCAGTTTCAAAAATAAAGCATAAAAAAATAGGGCCGGGGGTATAGCACGGAGGTAGAACGCCCCTGCGTTCAATCCCCGGTACCGCAAAAAAAAAAATAATAATAAATAAATAAATAAATAAATAAATAAAATGGGTTAAGGATCTAGATCAGGTGTAGAATGCCCCTGGGCTCAATTCCCCATACACCCCCCAAAATGTAACTTTCAAGCCAGGCATGGTAGCACATGCCTGTAATCCCAGTACTTGAGAGGCTCAGACAGGAGAATCACAGATTTGACATTAGCCTCAGCAATTTAATGAGACCCTCAGCAACCTAGTGAGACCTTGTTTCAAAATAAAAAGGGCTAGGGGTGTATTTTGGAGGTAGAATGCCCCTGGGTTCAATTCCCAGTACCAAAAAAAAGTAATATTTGAAAAATAAAATCTTTGAAAATGTACTCTGAAACCCCTATTTCAGTACACAAATGAGAGGTATTATTAAAAAAAGAAAGAGGCCCGCTTCACTGCTGAGTGCAAATCCACAGGGTCCAGCAGGCCCATGCACATCTGCTGAGAACTCTCTGCAAGTGCACTGACTCCCGCTCTCCTCCCATCCCAGCAGCCTCCAGCCTGGTCTCTGTCCAGCCCCCTGCTGCAGCCCTGCCCAGACCCTCTCTCACACTCAGCTGTCTTCTTGGATCATCTCATACTCATGGCTTCAATCCTCTATTGACCTTGACCCCAGCCAAGACCCCTCTCCACTCCAGACTCATATATCTGCCTGTATGGTGGAGATTTGCAGGTGGACGTCCCGGAAGCCTGCCCACGGGCACTCGCTGTCTCCATCCTCCTCCAAAGAGCGCTTGCTCCCCTCCTCCCATTCTCAATGAGTCCCAATCCTCGCCCTCCAGATGCACAGCCATAACCTGGGTGTCCACTCGGAACGTCCCCTCTCCCTCCATCCATCTACTTTATCCATCGCGTCGCTTGCTTAGGATATAACATAAGAGGGAGGGCAGTTACAAGATAATGCTTCTTATCACTGGCTGGTCCTGTGCCCACATGGTTCCGTGCTGCCCACTTCTGATTTCAGTATTCTGGGATCTCTTATGTCTTGTAAAGAGAACAAAGAACATTGAAATCCATACAGACAAGCACTTTCCTAACTGGGGTCTGTGAAATATTGTTTCCAAAAGATTTGACTTGGAGGCGTTTCTTTTAAAATTTTCTTTTTTCTAGAAAAGGTAGAGGTGGTTTAACATGAGTAAGTTTGTCTGTTGACTGTTTCCCAGGCCTTCCCCCTTTTCCCCTCCCCAGGGTTTTGGCTTCTAGAAAATGATCTCCTGTAATGGGGTTCTTACTCTGCCCCCCAGAAATGAGCAAGATAATTCCATCTGCTTAGAGCACACTTGACAGTGTGTTGGTGTGCAAATGTCAGGAGAGTAACTCAGGTTCTGCCGTTGCTGGGGTCTGGCTTGCTTGCTTTTTGAGGTACCTAAGAGTATCAGGAGATGGGCCAGCATACACGTCCTAGCTGGCACAGGCGTAGATGTTTTCACTGCGAGCCCTGACTCTAGCAGTCATGAGGCCTCTCTGGTCCTTTCCCAGGAGCAGCCTGATATAGCAAGACCCGCACACCAGCCTGACCTTTCACTGCCGTTCCTGCTAGACCCTGCCACCACAATGGAGGTCCCTGTCTCACCCCCTCCCTGCCAGGAAGTGCATTAAATGCAGATGTGGTTGCTCACACCTGCCTGCAGCATGTATGGTACCCTGCCTGGGCTCTGAACCCATAACCCTTCCCTCTCCAGAGCCTGGACTTTCCCTTTCCCACCAGGGAGGTAGGGCTCTGGGGGCAGCCGCAAAGTTTGCTATGGTTTTACTCCTCTGCTGAGACTATTCTCTGAAAATGGCTCACACAGGTAAAGAAAAATCACCTGTTTACATTCCTCCATTGGAACTCCAAGTTAGTATTATTCAAACTAAAGCAGGTCACCCCTGCACACCTCAGCCCCTTTCCAAAGCCGTCAAACACAGCAAGGAAGCTGCTTGATTTTCTTTAATCTAGTTTCCCAAACTGTTTTGGGCATGGAACGCTTTTGGACAACTTGCTCTCAGGGGTACAGGTTGATAAAGACATGTCTCCGTCAACATTCACACTGTTATGATCCAAAACAACTGACCGCACAACTTAGAGGAAGGAAGATTTATTTGCTCAGATTTTTTGGAGTTCTCCGAGTTCCAGTCCATGTTAGGCCAGGTTACATCTGCGAAGCGCAGAGCCTAGCAGCAGGAAGCAGAGAGATGGAGAGAGCAAGGGCTCTGCTCTCGCATCACGGAGGCCGAAAGCAAGAGAGCAAGCAAGCAAGCAAGGGGATTCAAAGACACAAATACAATCCCTAAGGCCACACCCCCAGGGACCCACCTTCTCCAGCCACACCCCACCAGCCTAGGTTACAACCCAGGCTGTGGAAAATCCATCACAATGGATTGATCTACTGATGAGATTACAACCCTCATGACTTAATTACATTAACTCTGAACACTAATACATGAGCTCTTCAGGGGACATTCATATCTCACCATAACAAGACTGGTGACTCCCCTGGAGGTGTGGAAGAGGCTCCTGCGGCAGGATGTTCTGGGTGAGCCCAAACTGTCTTCAGCCTCTAGTTGTGTCAGAACAGGCAGCCTAGGAGGGGTCACCTCTGTCACTTGGCATGAGGTGACCTGAGTGAGCTGCGGGTCTCAGGCTGAGGATATGAGTACTGTTGATGCAGGAGAGCCTGAAAGAAGAAAGGAGACAGGAAGGAGGGAGGAGGCCAGAAGGAACAGTGTAGGATCTGCCTCCTCCTGCTGCCCCCAGCCTTCTCCCCTCCCTGTCCTGCTTCCAGTTTGGGCTCCAGTAGAGGAAGCCATGCAGGGCGGTCTCTCTGATGCTGTGGAGGCAGTGAGGGCCTCTGGGGGCCAGTGTGGCAGCCGTGGAATCTGGCCAGAGGCCACCCAAGACCCAGAACTGAAGAAACCGTCTAAAACTAATGGCAGGAAACTATGGATACAAAATAACAATGCCCCTAACCATCACCCTGCTTCCCAGCCATATTTACCAAATATGACTTCCCAATCAGGGGTTGACACAAACCCCTCTCCTAACCCTATAACTTACCAATCAGCAACTGACACAAACCCCTCTCCTAACCCTATAACTTACCAATCAGCAACTGACACAAACCCCTCTCCTACCCCTATAACTTACCAATCAGCAGTTGACACAACTGCTCACATACCCCTACCCCACTCCTAAACCTATAAAAAGCCCCGAGTCCAAAAGGAAGGGCGCTTCTGACTCTGGCTGTTCTCTCCCTGGTCAGTTGCTCCCTGCCAGGCTTTTACCCCAAATAAAGCCTGTTCCTTGCTGTTGAGCCGTGTCTCTTCTCATTTTTTCCAAACAGCCAGAGCAGCACTGAGTTGAGGAGAGAAGACCCCTTGCCACCGCACACCTAGTTCCCATCTTTGACCACCAGCTGCAGCATCTCTTTGGCCCCTGAGCTCAATGAAACAGCCTTCCCAGGAGGGATAGCGGCAGCTATGGGACAGGCAAGGGGCCTGGCTAGGGTGTCCAGAGGGAAGAACCATTCAGTCTTGATACCGAACACAGGAGGGACACCGCGGTGCAGGCCCGTGCAGTGCAGGAGCCCTGTCCTGTGGGTCTCACTATGTCTGTAATTCCACCCAGAGGCTGGAGAGCCCCAGGAGCTCCGACTCCATTCCCCTGCTCATTTGCCTCCTGGTTTTCTCCTTCCCTTTTACCCCAGCCACACTTTCCCCACCCTCCCAGTCTCTCTGGAGCAATCAGATCCAAGGAGGTAGCCAGCAGGCAGGGCCTTTCATATTTTATTCACGCAGCTCAGTGGGTGGTAGTGTCAAGGCCCCCATGGGGTTACTGGACACAAAACAGGTCCATTAAACAAATGGGCAAACTCGGGTCGGGGTTGTTGCTAGTCAAGGGACTTCCCATTGTCTTAAATCACTCAGAATTGTTTACTGCGAAAGGCAGACATTTCATCTGAAACCCAGACAGAAATAACTGCAGCCATGCGCCTCTGCATGTCTTGGCTGAGCCAAGGCTTTTGCATTCTAAGCATCATAAGTACCAAGTGGCCGGGATGGCTGGAAGCCAAACAGTGATGTTTCCTTTTGCTGTTGTTGAAAAAGGAATTCAGGAAAACAATTGAGCACAATAAGGGCCTTCCTGTTCCGGCAGGCAGGGCGGCCATGTGAACCACCCAGCAAACTAGGGAGCTGTGAGTTTCCTTCTGCTACCTCTGTAAGCGCTCTTGCAGGCAGCTACAGGGAGGATGCGACTATGGACTCTACAGTGGGTAAGCATCGTCAGAATCCACGTCTCCCACCTCTCCAGGCACCCAGGGATGTCCAGGCTAAACACAGTCATTGTTTACACAGGGTTATGTTACCAACTTGGGTGGGGAAACACATTGGCAGCCTTCCCTTGCCCTCCCAGCCAGGAAGTTGTTTGCAAAGGAAGGCCACTGAGGCTTGCTCCAAGAAAGTTCAAAATGCCCAAAGTTCTCAGGGCTCTCATTATGTGGGGTCCACAGACTGTGTTGACGAACACGCACTTGACTAATTGAGGTATAGCCAGATAATTGTAGCTGCTCATGAAGGGCAAATGACTGATTGAGCGCCAATGAAACCAGTGTGTACCAAACTAATTAGAATGACTGAAAAAGATCACACATTAAAATGTGTTTGACCCTTAATTTTTCAGGTTGTGTAATTGAAATGCTAGGAGTTGCACTGAAGTACCCTGGCTCCATGGAAAGGAATCTAGAGAGATGGAGAATGGTCTATTGGGTCATACTTTGTAGGATCTTCTAGACGTTAGATTCCATTCATGGCAGAATGTCTTACAATATCCTAGAGAAAGCAGAGAAAGATTCTTAGAGAGGAAGAGAAGGGAGAAGAAGAGGAGAAGGAAGGGGAGCTGGTCAACTTGACATCATTCCCCAGGCTGTTCCAGAAGCCAAACTCAAAGCTGCTAAATCAAAAGTTACAATGATTGATGTTAAGTTCAATCATCTACTTTGCCTAATCTGAAAGAATTTCCACTAGTCATGTCATAAAATGAGTTTTGAGTCAAACAACAGTTTGGCCCCACCTATTCCCTTCTCTATCAGTGCCTTGTACAAGTCATCTGACTTCTTTGTTTCCTCATATTGAAATGGGGATGATAATAGTGTCTACCTCACAGGATTGTCCTCAGGATTAAATGAGCTGCCAACACAGCTAGTTTTATATAATGTCCTACCCAGTGCTCAATACGCATAATTACTATTACTGCTAGCAATACTATTACTACTGAAACTAATCAATAGTCATTGGATTAATGTTTTAATGGGAGGTCTAGTACATTGGGCTTGGCTAAGATAAAAGCACAATATCACACCTTGCAAAAGTACAACCTCTCTCTTGGGCCAAAATAAAACTAACTTCTAAAGGTGTTTTGGATGAAGGATGAAAGTGATTTGTCAATTGAAGAGTAGTATATTTTTTCAATCATAATAGAAAATGTTTCAAAAATGTGCAGGTTGCAAGAGAGATTTCTCTAACAAATATATTAATCACTTCAATTCACATAGAATTCCTAGGAACTAATATTTAAGGGTCAACACGATCCTAAAAAATTAATGTAAAATCAATAAAAATATTAATTTGTATTACACTGATGTCTGCCAGATTTATATGCCAACTGGATATGAAATTATGATATGTATACTTTTTGGTTTTGTCCACAGATCCTGGTTCAAAATTCCTCTCCAAGGCAGACTATAGAAACTAGAATTTCTCTTCCCCAAGGAGGGTCACAGAAACTCTAATCCTCCCCCTTCTTTCTGTCTTGGAGCTGGCCATCTGATAGTAGGTCATAGCACCCATTTCATTCCAGGGGAGTCCTGACCCATACCCTGGAGGAAGGAATGCTGCACAGAGAGGCCAAGAAGAATCTAAACAGACAGGCCTTGCTGGGCTTCCCCACACAGTCTCTGATCTATCATGCCTATGCAATGCAGTACCCACAAAAATGTGAAAGGATGGATTTCAGCTATCTGAACCTCCAGATAGCTATGGAGGTTCCTGAAGGGTTGTGCACCAGGAGAGGGCACGGGAGCTCCCTGCTCTGTCTCTCATACCTTACCCTGTGTATCTTCATCTGCATCCTCTGTAATAGCCTTTATAACAAACCTGTAAATGTGTTTCCCTGAGTCCTGTGAGCCACTAAAGCAAAGTTGTAGTAACCCCAGTTTATAGACAGCCAGTTACAACCTGGGGAGTCATCAGTTGCAGAGGGGAAGGGGCAGTACTGGAACTGAGTCCTCCACTGGTGGGATCTCACACTATCTCCAGGTAGACGGTGTCAGAATTAAGTTGTCTTGGAGAGTGTCCAGCTGGTCGCCACTGCTGTAGAATTGCTTGCTTGATGTGGGGGACAACCCCTCCCACATCGGGTTCCAGAGTCTTCAGTATTGACTGTGGTATGAAAATAGAGGGGAAAACACACCATTATTGTTTGACTGAGGCACAGGATTGAACTCATGATTAATGGAAATTCGGGGATACCTTTTCTCTTCATTGTAAAAAAAAAAGCATTCAGACAAACACATTCAAAAATCTATTCTGAGAAGCCAGGTGGTGGTCATTTGTACATCTCGATCAGTCCATGTGAAAACTCATTTTGCTTTTGTTGGTGGTGGTGGTGTTGGTACTGAGGATTGAATCCAGGGGCATTCTACCACCAGCCTAAAACCCCAGCCTTTTTTGGTTTGTTGTTGTCATCCTCAGTGTTGTTTGCTTTTTTGAAACAGGGTTTGTCTAAGTTGCTGAGAGTCTTGCTAAGTTGCGGAGGCTGTCCTCAAACCTACAACCCTCCTATATCAGCCTCCCAAGTACTGGGATTATAGGCGTGTGCCACCATGCTCGGCTGAAAACCCATTTTTAACTATGCTGTTGTGACAAATCTTGAGTGTACATCAAGTTAGGGCACATCTCATTCTGAAGTCATGGTCTACATCCCTAAGAGAGACTGAGCTTTGATCTCAACCATTCCATGAAAGAAAAATTTCCACATAGTCAAGAGAACCCAAGCTTTAGCAAGATTTTGGCAATCTGGACAGAAAGTTCAGAATAATTCTGGTTAATACACCCAAGGATTTTACCAACGATCTTCTCAGCGGCCACTGTTCGTGTGCAGCTTGGTCTGGTCTTTGGGAAGCTGGACCACAGGAATAGCACAGATGCTGATCAAATCAGATACATCCTGTGGTTCTGTGCTTCAAAGGTAGCCACAAATTCCTACGGCATGATTCACAGTCATCAAAGTCTACGATGCCCTCCCAAATTGTTCTTTCACTTCCACTAAAGAGCTCTGCAATTCTTCAGATCTATGCTGCCAGTAAGGTCAAGGGAGTTCAGCAGTAGATCAAGAATGTGGTAGGAAATGAGTGTAGCTGTCACCTGCCCAGACCACTTAGCCAGTTAGAACTTGCATCTACTCATCTACTTGAACAAGAAGCCAGGGATCAGCCTTTTTTTTTTTTTTTTTTGGTACTAGGGATTAAATCCAGGGGCATTTTACCCTGAGCTATACCCCCAACTCTATTTTATTTTTTGTTTTGAAATAGGGTCTTGCTAAGTGGCTGAGGGTCTGCCTAAGTTGCTGAGGCTGGCCTCAAACCTGTGTTTCTCCTGTCTTAGCCTCCCAAGAACTGAGATTACAGGCATGCCCCACCTTGCCTAGCTTAGGCCTTTTCTTAAAACTCTTCAGGGTCCAAGCAAGAGCTATTTCAAAGATATTCAAAGTGAGCGGCTTAAATCATCTGGGCTTCTATGCTAAAGTTTAAGAGCCTACTAAACTGTAAACTTTATACATATGCAAGAGTTTAGGAGCAAAAGTCTAAATCAGAAAAATGCTAGGTAAGAGAAGTCTATTCATTTTACTAGCAGAAATACCCTATTAATTCCATATTCCAAAATGGGGAGCCACAGAAATGCTCAGAGGCCCTATATAGAGAATACCACTCCAGGCATAAAATGATAACTGATGGCATAACAAAGCAGCCCAGAGGAGTGGCTTAAAACAATGGCTGTTTATGTAGCTCACACGTGTGCAGGTTGGCAATGGGCTGTGCTCAGTGATCACCTGGGCTGTTCTGCTGGTCCCATCAGGGTTTATTAAAGTGTTAATGGTTGGCTGCTAGGCTGTTGAGTAGGCAGGACTAGAACAATCTCAGCTAGGATGGCTCATCTCTCATCCTCCCACAGGTTAGCCTGGGCTCATTCATAAATAATTTGGGCAGGGTTCCAGGAGAGAGGATGCAAGAGCACAGGCCTCCTGGAGCCTGCACTCTGAACTAGCACACCCTCATCTCCACTGTGTTCCACTGACAAAGCAAGTTGCAAGGCCTACCTGCATCCAAGATGCACGGAAATAAATTCCACCTGCAGAAGAGAGGAGCTTCAAAGCCAGCGTTCAGACATGAAGAGCTGTGGCCACTTTTACACACTACTAAAACCCTCACCAACATGCTCCTTAATGCCACTCTAACCAAACCCGACAAGCCAGTGGCAGATGGCACCATCGACTAAGGACCGTATTTCTGTTTAGGACAAATTGGGGCTCAGCAACAAGGACGCCTGGTGCTCCCTCATGACCGCCCCACTCACCACTTGGTTCTCCCTTTTGCACAAGGACCAGACAGCCAGGCAGCTGTCCCAGGTAACTCTATCTGCAGTGAAGTTCAACTTTGTGTCTCTGGGCAAATAACTGGAAGTGGAGACTTGGAAGAAAGCACCCTGGGAGCGCTGGCAGCTGAGAAGCCTGAGGAAAACCCAGGAGATCCTGAGAAGAGAGAATCAGAGCCCCTCCAGGAGCGTGAATACAACAAGTACTCAGTGCCTGGTAGAGGCACATGGTTGGCCTATCCCCAGGTCAGCCACCCCTCGGTTCTTTCAGCACTAGTATAAAATCCTAGTCATCAAGGGAAGAATCCAATCCTGAATTGATGAAGCCTTAACGTTACTGTTGATTATGTTAGGCTGTTGTTGCTACAATCAAGGCTTTTCATGTGTTTCTATTTTGTTTGGGTTTTGCCTTAAATTGTTAAACACCTTAAATTCAACTGTGGGGCCTCTACCCATGGCATCCATCAACAAACATTTCCATGTAGCATTTCTCTGGGAATCTTCCAGAAAGTCAATCCACAAGAACTAATGTGCATAGAAACTCTCTCCGTGGAACCTGGTAGCAGAGATGGGGAGAGTAAACCCATGGTGACCAACCAGCTCCTGGTTTATACTTGCATCTCTCACAGTTGCCAGTAGGCTTACACAGGTGCCAAGAAATGCGTTGCTGGAGAAAGCTGCTTCAGTAAAAGGCTTTGGTTTGTTATTCAGATGGCTTTGGGATGTTTCGGCTTTCCTCAGTTGATCCACAATCCCCAGAATTCCATTGCTAGTGTGGGTTCAGTTAGAACAGACTAAGAAGGATGTCCTCGCCTGGGAGTTAGTAGAGGGTAAGGAGCCAGGAGCCACGCAGTAGCATACATACACCTTCTCCCAGCAAGTGGGCCAATTTTAATCCAGATGTGGCAGTGAAGGGATCCCACAGATGTGATTTATGTCCCTAATTAGTTGGCTTTACGTTGATTGGTAAGGAGACTGTCCTGGTGGCTCTGACTTAATCAGTCCTTTCATAGTGACTAGACCCTCCCTAACCTCAGAGACTACACATTTCAGCTCATGCATTGCTATTGTTTGAATGTCCCCAACATAAATCATGTTGAAACTTAATCCCCATTGTGAGGTCTCAGGAGTTAAGCCAGGTGGGACCTTAGAGGCGCTCGTGAATGGATCAACCCGTACATGGACTAATGGATTAGTGGGTTAATGGGTTATCTCAGAAGCAGCTTTGTTATGAAAGCGAGCTCTCTCCGACACACTTGTTCTGTCTTGGCCTATGATGCCCTCCATCATGCCATGGCCCAGCAGGAAGGCCCTCACCAGATGCTAAGCAGTTGCTGACACCCTGCTTTTGGATTTTCAGAAACATGAGCTACTACATCTTTTTTGTCTTTATAAGTTACCCAGTCTGCGATATTCAGTTAGAGCAACAGAAAACAAGCATGCTCTGACTTCCTTCTGACCACCTGAGGGCTCCAGGCCTGGTTAGCCAGTCCCCACAGTTGCATAAGCTAATTCCTGCTGATGAATTTCATGTGGGTTCTGCTTCTCTAGTTGAACACTGATAAAGTTATCACTAGAAAGCAAGAAGAAAAGTGGTTTTTGTTTTCTGTTTTTTTTAAGGCGGTACCAGGGATTGAACCCAGGGGCATTCTACCTCCGCGCTACATCCCCAGCCCTATTTTTGTTTTATTCTTTATTTTGAAACAGGGTCTCACTAAGTTGCAGAGGGCCTCACTAAGTAGCTGAGGCTGGCCGCGAACCCAGATCCTCTGGTCTCAGCCTCCCAAGTACTGGGATTACAGGCGTGCGCCACCATGCCCACCTCAGAAAAGATATTTCTTTTCATGTGACACCATGAAATCCACTCTGACTTCCAGAAGACTTCTGAGAAATAGTTTCTTTGGGACATGCTACTTTAACAGAGGAGCAAACAGGGCCTCTCTCCATTAGTGTAGACGTGGTTTCATCTGAAATGCCCAGAGTGGCAACACTTGAGAAATCAATAAAAGATAAAACCTTTTCTGTTTCTTTGCCAACTGGCAAATTTTCTTCCTTAATTTACAATTAAGCTTTTCCTGTAGAATAATGAAAGTGAAACTTCACTCTTTACCTACTTTATTGCCCCAGTCTTTAAATACTGAGAAAGGACACTTCGCTATGTTCATGCCCACAGGGAAATTACTGTGGTTAGAGGCTAAAGTTATTCAACAAACAAAAATAAAGTTTTTAATGTTCCTTTTCCTCAAAAATTTAAAGCAGCCTCTATAATTTAGTGTGTAGGCATTTCCTGAGAACTAACGGTCAGTCAACTATCTAAAAAGTCCTTGAGACAGTTGGTTTGCAAAATGACAAAGAAGACCCTTCCGCTGGGCACCAGAGATTTGGGGGCATTTGTTACGCATCTATGGAACCTGAAATGAACAAATACACAGTAGTCATAGAAAATTGCTTTTCAGGTCACAATATCACATATAAAGTTAATTCTACTCAACTTTCGAAAGAAAGGAAGGAAGGGGAAACAATATTTACTAACTATCCACCAAATATTATGCTCGGCATTTTAGATTTCTTTTTTTCTTGATTCTTACAAGATTTCCTATTTGTTGGACCCCATTATTTTTTATGGTACTGGGGATTGAACTCAGGGGTATTCTACCTCCAAGTGATACCCCAGCTCTTTTTATTTTCATTTTGTTTTGAAACAAAACAAAGGGTCTCAGTAAGTTGCTGAGAATCTTGCTACATTGCTGAGGCTGTCCTCAAACCTGTGATCCTCCTGTCTCAGCCTCCCAAGTATTGGGATTACAGGTGTGTGCCACCACGCACAGCTTTATTGACCCCATTTGAATGATGAGGAAATTGACAGAGAATAGGTCTGGGGTACAACCTGGTTCAAGCCAAGGGACTTACAATTTCTACTTTTTGCAATTCCATAGGCTTTTGATTAAATCAGTATTTATTATCATCATTTAAAGAAAAAGTTATTTTTTGGGGGGTGATACTGAGGATTGAACCCAGAGGCATTCTACCTCCAAGTCACACCCCCCAACCTTATTTTATTTTTTTAACAAGGTTTCGCTAAATTGCTGAGGCTAGCCTGGAATCTGTTATTCTCCTGTCTCAGCCTCCCAAGTACATTTATTGGGCAAGTGCTTTACCACTGAACGACATCCACAGCCCAAGAATTCTATTTTAATAAATAATAAATGAGTCGACTTTTACCACCTTGACTTAGAAACAAAACTGAACCCAGTATGCAAAAAGTCCATGCTCCATAACTCTTGGCAAAGCTAGCTAAAATCCTTATTACTTCTTTTTTTTGCGGTACCAGGGATTGAACCCAGGGGCATTCTACCTCCGAGCTATACCTCTGGCCCTATTTTTTATACTTTATTTTGAAACCGGGTTTCACGAAGTTGCAGAGGGCTCACTGAGTAGCTGAGACTGGCCGCGAACCCGGATCCTCCAGTCTCTGCCTCCCAAGCACTGGGATTACAAGCATGCGCCACCACGCCCAGCTCCTTATTACTTCTTATATGATGGCCAGATAACTTTAGTTCTTGCTAATTTCATGGGCTTCTCCTAGTGTGATCCCTGATGGCAGGGATCTTATTACATCCTATATTGGATATTAAACTTGGAACAGAGCACACACTGGATGTCAGCACACAGTAAGTGCTCAACAATTGTGACTGCCATCATCCGTGCCTGGTGTTTTGAAACCCAGAAATTAGTTTTGCTCCATTACTGCTTATGAGCTCCTCACAGCCATGTGTGCGAGCTACAGCAGATTATCCTTAGACTGTTTTATACATCAGGGAACTGAAACTCAGAATAAACTGAGGGGTCTGTTCAAAACCTCTTGGATTTGGCCCGAATATGGACAAAGGTTCTTTCCACCACAAACACTCCCTCATTAAGGAATATCAATTTTTATTAGTGTTTGGCAAAACTATGCCTTCTATTTAAAAAAAAAATGCTGCGATGAACAGGCTGAGATGGTGGCAAACTACATGGTAAGAGTTTGAAGTCCCAAGTTTATTTGAAGTGTCTGAATGTCATCTTACCACACCGACCATCTTATAGACACGAACAACAGTTGTGAATTGTGACATTGGGTCCTCACAGTGTGGATGGATCTGAGGTCAACACGTGAGAAAGGAGAGATTTCAGAGCAGGAAATTTCCATATTACCCATGCAGCACCTGGAGCGAGCTGCCATTACCAACAAGAAGGTTGGCCATGAGCGTCCAGGAGTTGGTAATGGGCATCAGTGACCTTGAATGATCATCAAAAGGACAGAACCAACAAAGGCCAAGATGGTAACGAGCACGTCTGTTTGGTTAGCTGTGTGTTGACGCAGCCATTTTTAAAGACTTTGTATTTAGATTATAAATTGGATAATTTTAAAGAAAAACGTGTACATGCTTATATAAAGTCAAGTTTGGAGAACTGAAACCATAGCAAAAGCAATGCAAATAAAAAAATAAATTTGTGTGTGTGTGTGTGTGCGTGTGCATGCGTGTGTGTATCTCTTATAAAAGATACATGATCTGAATTGAAATTAAAATGTTTAAAGGGATTCGTTTTCACTTGCATTATCCCAATGTGTAAAAACCAACACATTTTATTCTCAATTATCCATGGTCTTATTTGCTTTCTGCAAGAACTTGAAGGGCATGACTAAGCCAAGTTGTGCATTAGCCGGCACCATTTAGCACACTCTCTCAAACCTTTCTGCCTCTGTCTCATCCTTGGTCAGAGCCTCTGGGAAATCCAACACTACACAGAGAGGGCCTTTTGCTTTATGGTCTTATATAAAGAACCTGTCACCCAAAAGACAGGGGATATGCTGCTGACTCAACCTAAAGAAGGATTTCAGGTTGGGTCAGCAACGTGTCCCAGGAGTCGAAGCCGCCAAACTTCCTCTTAAGGCCAGGTCAGGGCAAGTTTACTGAGAAGACTGGATGGATACTGTAATGACTGCTGGAAGTCATTCCAAAACCAACATCTATAAAAAGAAACTTCTCTTCACTCTCCCGTCCCAATCAGCAAACCTGCGAGTTTTCCCCACAGGAAATGAAGGAGAAACCACTTTTCCTCTTCCCTCTGGCCTCTTCTGGGGCAGAATCCAACTTCTAGAGATGCGATGAGATGATGTGTCTCTTGGTTTTGTCCACTAGAAGTCAGGTATCTTCATTTGACAATGTAAGCACTTTCTTACGTGCTCCAAGAGGTAGGAAATGGGGCGAGAATGCTCACCTGTGTGCAGAATCGCCCCTTTGCAGAAACTAGTTTTGTTATGTGGGAGTCAGGCGCGAGCAGATCGTCCATCCTTACCTGTGCACCACCACATTGGGACCACCAGATAATTAAATTACACCCAGATTAAGATAGTTCTCATCTATCTACACCCCTGGAGATAAAACATCACAAAACAGTAGCAACCCTATTTCCTTGACTGTCACATCCTCTGACATTGGCTCAGCCTCCTCTAAGTCCCACCTCCTTATTGGTAGGAGTTCATTCCCCTGGAGTGACCTCAGGTGTAGCAGGAACCATCTGCTCCTTCCTCCTGGCTTCTGTGATGCCTCAGGTCACTGCAGGGCGCTCTAAGAGGGAGGGCCTCACCATCACCTGCCCTGCTCCAGCAGAAAAGTCGCCCTCCCCGGCAAAGCGTGTGCGCCCCATGTTTTTCCTGGAGCTCTGCGGTGGCTCCAGCCACCCCCAACTGTCACTCCAACACAGATCCCCACCACCACAGCACCGCCCAGGCACTGCAGACAGGAGATCTCAGGTTTGGTGCCAAAGTGAGGAGAAATGAAAAATGAATGCCTATAGTAGCCAAGCTTCTCCACAGAAACAGAGCCAATAGGGGGGAAGCAGGGAGAGCCAGGTATAAATAAATATATATAATATATATTATATATGTGTTTATATAAAATGGAATTGTATTTGCCTATAACCTACACACATCCTCCTATATACCTTAAATCATCTCTAGATTGCTTTTAATTCCCAGTACAATGTAAGTGCTGTGTAAATAGTTGTCATGCCTTATTATTTATGGAATGATGACAAGAAATCTATAGATGTTCACTACCGATGCATTTTTGAATTTCAATACATTTTCGATCCTCAATTGGTTGAGTCCACAACGCAGAACTCACAGATACAGAGGGTCAACTGTATGCATGTGGGTGCATGAGTAAAACATGTATATCACATTTACATAACATATAGCATTAATAAAACATATATGTATATAAGGATATATGGAGAGACACTGATTTTAGGGATTGTGTCTGCAGGATAGAAAGAGATAAGGTTGCAGAGCCCAAAGACAATCTGCTGCCTGGCAGAATTCTGCTGGCAGAAGTCCCTCTTTGGGGGAAAGTTGATCTTTCTTCTCCAGGGCCTTCTGCTTGGAAGGGGCCTGTCCACACTCTGGGGGGCAATTTGCTTTACCCCAAGTCTATTGATTTTTTTTTCTAAGTTGATTGATTTAAAATGCTAATTCCAGCCGGGTGTGGTGGCGCAGGCTTGTAATCCCAGTACCTGGGAGGCTGAGGCCCTCCGCAACTTAGTGAGACCCTGTTTCAAAATAAAGAATAAAAAGTAGGGCTGGGGGTGTAGCTCGGAGGTAGAATGCCCCTAGATTCAATCCCCAGCACCACCAAAAAATAAAATAAAATAAAATGCTAATCCCATCTTTAAAATACCTTCACAAAACCATTCAGGATAACATTGGACCAAATATCTGGGTGTTTATGTGTCAGCATGGCCCAGCAGTATGATGCTCTTTTGTTTGACATTCGGGGGGCTCCTTGGTGCCCTTCCTTCCTCCTGGTGGGCTTACAGCCCCAAGCATGGTTCCCAGGCCCCCAGGGCATTTGTGGGGATCACGGCTGGGGGTGACGACTGGCATATAGTGAGTAGAGGCCGAGGGTACTGCAAAACATCCTCCAGTGCCCAGAACGGCCCCAACAGCACAGCACTTTCTAGCCCCACGTGCCAATAGTAGCGCTGCGGTTGAGAAATCCTGCTCCAAATGACCAGTTTGCTTCCTGTCTCTCTAACCCTGTTCATTATTGCTTCATCCTCTCTGGCCTCCTTTCAGGTCACAGAACATGCCAATTCCTTCCCTCCTTACGGCCTCTGCAATTGTCACTCTACTGCCTGAAATACTTGGCTCCTCGACTGGCTGGCTCTGTGTTATCTTACAAGTTTCCCCAAGGAACCCCAGCCCCCGCCCGCCCCCATCCCTCCAGCTTCCTGAATCTGGTTATTTCTTCATCACCAGCTGACATTTGCTTGTTGTACCTCATACATCAGGGGCCTTACCCCCATCGAAAATCCTGGAGATGGGTACCAATTATTATGTCCCAGTGAGAAGTGCTGGGCCTGGCACACAGCAAGTGCTTAGCAAATCCTCCCTGAATCAAGGGAGGAAGGGATGCCCTACACATCTCAGTCAGCGAAACTCAGCCCATGGGTTTGGTTTCACACCACACCTCCCCACCAGCTCGGAAGTGCCCTTATAGGATCTGACCCCAACGAGTCACCATGACACTAGCTTCCATATGCTAATTCTGCCCTGAAAACACTGAGTTATTTTCTACTGAACCTGAAACCTGAGCCCAGATCTTTTTCTCAAAGTCATTCTTCTCCCAAGACATGACTTGGTCCCTCAGGACACTGTGTCTGAGCTCTATCCCATGAGTTTTCCTAATGTGCAGAAATTCAGCTCAAATTCAGAAGGGGACCCCAGGTATAGAACTGATACCTAACTGATCAGGGATTTTTTTTTTTTTTTTTTTTTTTTTG
>PVJS01029537.1:0-24698 GCA_004027185.1 Glis glis
AGAGAGAGAGAGAGAGCTGAGGCTGGCCGCGAACCTGGATCCTCCGGTCTCCGCCTCCCAAAGTACTGGGATTACAAGCGTGCGCCACCACGCCCGGCCATTTTCTTATTTTTTAAACTTCATGTAGGTGCTGTCTCTTCTCTCTATCCTTCATAGATGCAGAATTACCTGAACAATATAACCATGTTATTTTCCTGTTTTAAATGCTTCCATGATTCACAATCACCAAAAAAATGAATTCGTAAGTACTTACTATGAATTCAAGACTCTTCATTATCTCTGGTCATCATCTCTGGTGTACACACACACACACACACACACACACACACACACACACACACGACTTTCATTCTAGCCAGACAGAACTATTTGGAATTGTGTATCCATTCCAGGTTCCTCAGGCCACCAAGCTTTGAATATGCTGTGCCCTGTGTTTAACATGCTCCATCAAAACCTTGTCAATCTGACATACTTCTAAACTTCGTATAAAGCTTAGCCAAAGGCTCACACTATAATGGACATGTTATTATTTAGGCTGACTAGATCTTTGAACACCTTCCTATGTTTGGAGAATTACTCTTCTTCTAAATCCTTTAATAGAAGCCAGACTTTCCACAGCCTCCTTTGCAGCTAGGACACAAGGATGTGACCTAAGCTTCACCAGTCAGATACACCCCCACTAAGGCTGTGAATAAGAAGCTTGTGAATTGTAAAATCAGGCACTGGGTGGAATCTAGGGGCAGCAACTACATCCAGTTGCTAAGGACATCAGCTGCAAGGAGTCTAATGGTAGATTCATGACATCAGCAGAATTGGTTGTGATCCACATCCATGCCCAGTTAGACATCCATGACAACTCCACTGACCTAGGTCTGCAGAGTGGTTTTGGGTGTTGTCTCTGAGTGCATAGTCTCTAGACCCTCCTAGAGATTCTCCAAGCTTTCTCAGATGTCCTCTTAAGTCCCTTTTCTATTTTTCCAGGACTGGTTTATGTTGTTTGCAATTAAGAGCTCCAACTGATACACTTTTCCTGCCCTGAAATATTCCCATATATCCTTTCTGTCATCACCTACCAATCATCCCTTGTATACCCACGTGAGAAAAGTCATTCCCACTTCTTGATCCCATCCTGACCTGCACTGCCTTCTCTCCCAGCGACACTGTGGTTTCCTGTGGTTGGTTATTTATGTGTATCTCTTCCCAGTTAGATTATTAACTACTCGAGGGCAAGATCATAGTCTCGTTCATTTCTATCCCCTCACCGAGTGCTTAGCAGAGTGCCTGGGCTGGCACAGAAGAGTGCTGTCAGTGAAGGCAATGCCTCCTCATACCCAGAGTAGATAAAGGGTCTCCTATACCCACAGTTTTCTGTGGTATGTAGAACCACGTTTTCTCAAAATTCACATTAAGAACAAGTCCAATATGACCAATCTCTTCTTTCTAACATTATCTGAGGTTCATACAATAAACAAGTGTGTAACAGTTGTAACCCAACATGGTATGTGACAAGGTCCCTGGTGTTGTCAGCAACAGGTTTGGACAAGGTCAGCGCATCCACAAGCAGCTGGGTGACTGTCAGCATATTTCCACTGCACTCAGTGGAGAGTCCTGTCTTGTCCAGAACTTTTAGATCAGCCCATAAGGCATCATGTATCTATGTATGCAAGACAGAAATTAGGAGAGCTATTTTAAGGATAACCATACAGTCATATACTGGTAAACATTTAACAGTTAGTTTTTCAGGAGGAAAAAGCATTTGCCAATTTCCATGGTGTAAATACTCCTACCATAATTCATTTCAAGGTGTCAGTGTAATAGCGCTAAACATAGAGCTGAGAAGATAAACACAGTGGCCCACCACTCTGTAGAAACTCTACCATACAGATACTATAGATACAGATAAATAACTCTGATCATAGATACTAGTAGAATGTCTAAAATAATCAGAAATTGATAAGATTTGAGTATTTGTTATGTTTTCTTACATGATGAGGGGAGTGGAGGGAAACACACTATAGCACAAGATGTACATACACAAACCTATAAGACTCAATCACTATCCGGAGCATGAAAGGGAGGGAAGGGGGAGGGAATAGGGTGGGACTGAAGGGAGGGCTAAATGTACAATGTGTGCATGTATGATGTTCATACCCTGACATATATCAAAATGTATAATTACAATTTACAATGCACCAATAAATGAACATAAAAAGTTAAAAAAATAAAAAAAATAATTTTAAATTTATATAATTTAATTTGTTTAAATGGCTGTCTGCAATAATTGGCTCCCAGAATTCCTGGAAACTTAATGATGGGCCATGGGAGCGGATGGGAGCTAGTTTCATATGCCACTAACTCTATACCAGTCCCAGGGACCTTGTCTTCTTTACAGCCTGGCTTTGATTCATTAGTAAGGGTGCTGAAGATAGGAAACCACAGTTTCTTAAGTAGATTAGAGACTGGTCTGAAATCTTACAGCTAATTTCTGATAATACTGGAATTAAAATGTGGGAATACTTACCACACAGCAGGCACTGTGATATGCATTTTACAAAATTCATATCATTCTCATTACAACCCTATAAATTGGTTCTATCACTATTCCTTTTCAGATTAAGACCATACATACATACACACACATATACATACTTGAGAGAAGTTAAGTAGTTTTCCCAATGGTTCATAATCAGGAGTACTAGAGCCAGGATCCGAACCCAGGCAGTCTGACTCAAAGCACGTGCTCTTAACCAGTGTCCCTGGGCCTCAGATTTTCTGACTTTGCACCACGCTATTTCCCCCTGCGCTTGGGATCCGAGACAAGAGTACCTGCTTTCTTCCCCAGGCTTCACTTCACTCTTCCACACCTTTGGCTAAAAGCTCATGAGGACCAATCTTGTTTCCATTCACTTTCCAATGGGCAGGAGATCCTTGCCCAAGCCACCACAGGCCCCTAGCAACCAATGGCCTTTGCTGCCCAAGGGACCAGAACCCAGATCCAGAGTAGACTACAGAGCCGTAAGTTCCTTGCTTCATGTAACTGCAGTTCATAACACATGATATTTATTCATTATCAGATGTCTTTAATTAATTTATTCATTCATCAAATATTTGAATAAGGAATACAGTGCATGCCAGGCACTGTGTGAAGTTTCCGGGGCCAAGTAATCTATTAGGCAACATCAAAGCAGTTCCTGAGACTCATGAGCTTTTCAAGCATTTATGAAAATATTTGAGACCTGAAAATAATTAATATCATCTCCAAAACACAAAAGACTGCAAAATTAAACCAACAAACACCTACTTGAAAGTCTATAAAGCATAACCTTATGTCCACCTGTCAACTACCTTGCAGCACAACTCTTGTGTGGTTATATATGAATTATGTTAATCTGCCAGTGGCGTGGTAATGTGTTTGATTTCAAATAAGACAGGCCTCTAAAACTCAGAGTACTTAAGACCTATGAAGGTCACGAAACAACCTAGAGGTGCTAGGGAGACAAAGATGCGCATGATGTAATCTCTGGCTTCAAGGGAGCCTGATCTTATGTATTGTTTGTTTACTTGTCTATTTTTATGTTCAAATCCTGAACTCCCAGAAGGCAAAAATTTTGTCCTGCGTTTTCTTGTTAAACTTCATATTCCCTGCTCCTAGAGCAGGGCTGCATTCAAAACAGCATCTAACACGTTGGCTAGACAAACACAATCAGGTTAGGGCTATGATTTATACTCCAAATTTTGAGCAGTCTGTCAAGACATAGAAGTCATTTTCTTATATCCTCTTTCAATCTACACATGCACGTGTGCACACCACACACACACACACACACACACACACACACACAGTCACACACACTCACACCTTCCATTCCCTACCACCCAACCCTCCAATAGACGGAAGGAAATGACAAAATCAACATTAGCGAGTCACTTCAAGCACTGGCTACTGTGCTGGGTTCTTTTCATGCATCAAATTGGCACCATGTAAGTATTCCCCTGCCTGCTACATTGCAGTGGGCATTGCGGATAACTCAGAATTTGCAGTCATTTTTTTTTCTTGAACTGTCTATGCTTTTCCCAGCGTCTGTTTGTGATCCCTTTTGCATATCCTTTTGGATGCCACGTGCATGATGCATGATCATAAAGGAGAGTGGCAATTTCAAGCAGATTACAAAACAAGCAGGAAGCAGTCAACAGAAGAGGGGCCATATTTCTTAAAACCCATCCTGCTGCTCACTTCAATGAAATGTTTATCTCCCCCACATTTATCGGTTCATTTGGATTCCTGGACCAATCTTGGTCACTTCGGGCCGCTTTAATAGCCTTCATTTATGCAAGTGCAAGCTCAACGCTACCACTCCTGAACTGGTTGTCCACAAATGGGCACCCTGAGCCGTCCTCATTCTCACGAAGCTGAAGCATTTCCATGGTCCAGAGAAATCAGAAGCCGCGTTACTCTCACGTCAGCATTCCGTGCACTGAGTGTGATTAGTTGAGAGGATGGACTTAAAGCTCCCCGAAAGCTCAGCAGAAGATAAAGAGAGGTAAGAGAGTGTCGGGGACATGGAAAGTCGTCTAAGGCCCAGAGTCCATCTGCTCTGTTCCAGATTTAACCCACAAAACATTACAGGATTATTTTCAGTGATGTGGTTTTAAGGAACAGTTGCTTAACCTTATAGAAATATGAATTTAGGTTTACAATGAAAGGTTTTTCCTCCCTTGACTTGAAGGTTCTTTTTTTAATTTAATATTCATCAGGCTCTAATTATGTTGCCAGGAACCTTTCGAAGAGATTTCTGTTTGTTATCTCAGACAACCCCATCTATGAACCTATGAATCTCCCATTGACACATTAGGAAACTAAGGTTCAGGAAAGTGAGTGACTTACCCAAGGTCACCCATTTTGTAAACAGCTCAAGCTCAATGAGATTCTAGTTTGTCTTTCTACAAAGACTCACTTTTAACACTTAAGTATCCAAGCCCCCTTCATAGGATCAGAGGGACAGACAGACATGTGCAATAATAAATTCCACACAGTATGCTAAACTGCTGTAAAAGAGATACGAGCAGCTGGGCGTGGTGCCCCATACCTGTAATCCCAGTACTTGGGAGGCTAAGACAAGAGGGTCACAGGTTTGAGGCCAGCTTCAGCAACTTAACAAGGCTCTTGGCAACTTAGCAGTACCCTGTTTCCAAATAAAATAAATAAATAAACAAATAAATAAATAAATAAAAATAGGGCTGGGGTGTAGCTCAGAGGTAGAATGCCCCTGGGTTCAATCTCTAGTACAAAGAATGGGAGAGAGAGAGAGAAAATAACCAGTTCCTTCTAGAGGGAAGGTACTGGGAGGCTACGCAGGGGTGGCGGCAGGTGACCTGGGCTTTAATGCGGGAGTTTGAGATTACCGTGTGAAGAAAGGAAATGCATCTGAGGCAGAGGGACGATCATGTGGAGTAGGATTGAGGAAAGGACCTGGAATGTTTGGAGCATGGATGAGGAAGACATCCAGAATGGCTGGGACCCAGGGTAAGTGAGGCAATCTGATAGACAGAGCTGGAGAGATAAGCCAGAGTTAGGGGCTTATGGTGATTAACATCAGGAAATGAGGTGCAGGAGAGATTTGTGGGTGGCAAAGAAGAACCTGAAGAGGGAAGACCAGTCAGGAGGCACCTGGAAGCACCCAGGTGAGAAATGGAGTGTCCTGAACTAAGGCACTTACTATGGGAAAGGGAACGGCTTGGGGAAGTGCTTCTTAAATGTCAGTGCACATTTTTTAAAATTGCCTGGGAAATGACCTAAAATTTCATATTCTGAGACCCACCACAGGATAATGGGATTCACGACACCTGGAGTAAGTCCCTAACACCTGCATTTTAACAAGCTCCCCGGTGGTTCTGATGCAAGTCCCGTGCAGACGGCTGCTTGTGAGATGGTTCCAGGAGAGACAAGCTTGGTGATGGATTGGGCATGAAGGGGTGGGGGAGGGAAGGGTGGAGCTTATGTTCCCCTCTCCTGGAACTGACCCCCTTTTCTGCTGGTAACTGATTGACTTCTGAGAGATGCTCTTCCCCTACTCTTAGTCCATGAGGTTTGCATGGGGCTCCATGTGACCAGCCTCCCACTTCCTACTCATCCAAGGAAGGGCAGATGACTCAATCAGAGCCCATTACGAGGCTACGGGGAAGAGAAGCAAGTAGTCTTTCTTGTTGGCCTTGAACCCGGCAGCATAAGATGCTGCAGCTGCCTCCCTCAGGTAGCACCTAAGATTAAAGTGAAGAGAAGACAGATCTGAGAGATGGAAAAACCCCAAATCCCACACCATTGTCTCAGTCTTGAATCCGGCCATGTCTAAAACCAGTATGCCCCTAAAATTTTCATCGCCTGAGCCTCTAATTTGGTATTTTTGTTGTTTTGTGTTTGCTGTTTTACTTAGACTATCTTGGGTTGGGTTTTCCAACACTGACAAAAGAAAGACTCTGCCACTTGCTTTAAGAAAATCTGATATATAAAAATCTTACCTTACAAATCAGATAAATGAAGAGCTGATTACTTCTATTAAAAAGGGATTCGCTCACAGTTTCCTTTGACGAGTGAGCCTCCCCAAGGTATGAAGTGTAGAATTTGATTTATTAAATTTGATTTACACATGACCTTTTCAGGAGGACAATCTTAAATGCAAAATAAGAGCTGTTCTACCAAGATAATTGCTCTCGAAGCCACTGCAGTGTGACTTTCAGGGGGTAATCTAGGGTGGCTCCCTCAAGCACAAGCCACCCTGCCCTACTTTGGGGGAGGGTCTGAATTTGATTTCCCCAGCCCCTTAGTCTCCAGAACTGCAAAAAAATTCAACCTACCTACAACAGGACCAGATACAGCGGTTACACAAGTCTGATCTGACTTAACAGTGGCATTTATATTGCTCTTTTTAGACTCCTAACAGAAAACAAGCTTGAAACACAATTCCTTAATATATTAATTAATGTATTCATTATTCTTTATCAGTAGCACAGATGAAAAGGCTTCCTGCTAAGACATGTGTTTTTCTGGGTTGGATGTGAATGCATCTCTGAGGTTTCTATTCTATAGGTAGATGATTCCCAGCTGTCAGGGAGAGAAGAAATTCTGAAGAGCCCCAGCCCAGTGTTCAGGACAATGTGAAGGAGGCTTCAACATCTACACTTGCCCTCTCTGAAGCCAGGGACAAGCCTCACTCTTCTCTGTACACCTGCCACCCAGCACGTAATAGAGGCTTGTTGTGTGGATTTGGGTTGGATGATTGAACGATCAGGTGAGTATCTGGAGAAGTCAGAAAGGAGACTGAGTCATGGCTCAGTCCATCACAAGAGTAACATCATTCTGACCCTGGAAATGTCTTCATTCTGAAACTCTAGTATGGCCAGAGTGTTAGGAGCAGTGGAGCCTGTCTCACTGAGTTGCCAATATGAAACACCCTTCCAGTCTAGAAGTGCAATTTCTTAGCTCCAGCCTCTAAATTGTTCCCCCCCATCTTAGGGTTTTTGTGAATTCCTTTATTTCCAACCCGGCAAGTCTTTTTCATTTTCTTTCCCAATCCATTATAGGGAGCAATAAAGCTAGATTTTTCTTTCCAGCCCAGGGCAGGTTCCCAGTTCTCTTTTCTGGTTCCCAAAGTTTCATTTTTCTCCCCAGATTCTCCAGATCCTACTTCTCACCCAGTCAGGGCTCGCTCTCTCTTACTCTCATATCCCCACTTTGGAAGGAGCAGCGAGCGAAGCTAAATATACTTCTTGGTTCACAACATATACCATCAGCATCTGCCTGTTTAAGATTCTGCTCCTGCTAGATTTTGTTTCATTATTTTTCCCTTTATCCCCACTCCTCAGTCCCATTGCCCACAAGCACTTACTAGACTGTGTTTGGTAAATGCCTTCGGATATGAGTGTCTCCATGAAAAATCTATAATATTGGTTTGTGAATAAATTTGTTTTAAATGTACACAAGTGACAGTGTGCTACAGATTGCATGTGGTTTCCTTTTTCTTTCATCACTCTGCTTTACAATGCTAGTCATATTGCTGTGCATATGTCCATTTGCTTGTCCCAACTTTTACACTGTAATCCATAAAAACATCCTCTACATTTTGCTTATCTACTTTTAGTGACAACTGTCTTGATTACCTGGTACATTGGTCATCTTTTTGTCCCTGTGACTGAAATACCTCACAAGAACAACTTCGAGGAGATTTATTTGAGGCTCATGGTTTTGAAGGCTCAGTCCATGGATGGCTGGCTCCAAGGCAGAAACCTCATGGTGGCAGTGCATGATGGAAGGAAACTGTTCCGCTCATGGCAATGGAAGAGAGAGAGACTGAGTCCAGAGAGAAGATAAAACCTTCAGAGGAATGTTCCCAGTGACCTACTTCCTCCAACTAGGTCCCACCTCTCATTAGTCCATTTAGCTTTCAAAGAATTAATTCACTGAGTGGATTAATCCAATGATGTGGTCAGAGCTCTCACAATGTAATCATTGCCTAAAAGCCCCACCTCTGAACCTTGTTGCATTGGGGACGATGCCTTTAATACCTGAGCTTTGTGGAGAACATTCCACATGCAAACCACAACACCTGGGATTCCCTGCACCACCAGCAATGCTGCTAGGAGTATCTTTGTTCATGTTCCAAGATGAACCCGTGCCTGAAGTTTTCTGGGGTATATATGCAAGAGTAAGATCCCTAGGTCACAAAGCATGAATATATTTAATTTCACTAAATGAGTTCCAGAATAGCTGTACCAGAATTCAGGTTTTACTTTTTGTTTGTTTCTCTAGGTTTTTCCAACCATATATTAATGCTAATTATTTTCATTTGAAAATTTCACGGTATTTTCTTTAATCCTTTTGACAAACTTTTTGAGATAAATAGCACAGATTTTTTTTTAGATAAATACATGCCCGCTCTAAATTTGGAGCAGATGAAGTTGGAATGCTGGAAATCAATAAGCTAGAAATTGGGTTTGGTCTATATATTAACAGAATCATCAGTAAGCCGTTGAGATCAGCTCCAAGGGGATATTAGGAGATAAAAAGATCCATCTCTAGGCCAATGGTTCTCAACCCTGGCTGCACATTAGAATTAACTAGGGAGCATTAGGAAATACTGATGCTCCTGCCTCTCCCAAGACCAATTAATCATGTTCTCTGGGGTAGGGCCTTTCATAGGCATTTTAAGAGCTCTTCAGGTGATTTTAATATGCATGTAGGTCTGAGAATCTTACCTTGGGCTACAGGGCTAGGCTTGGAAAGAGGTGCACGTGGCATTTGTCACTGGGCACTTCAGCGTGATGATTTAAATATCCGATGGCAAAGGGGAAGCCCTGGAGGTAAAATACATACAGAAATGATGAGAACGAGTGACGGTAACTGCTATCATCCACCATTCGCTAGGACAACCCACGGAACCAGGCACCACTAGTTCAAGGCCTGGAGGGAACTGAGTTTCAGAGTATATTTTAATCCGTGCCTCATAATTAGAAACTCAAAACTTCCAAATGATTGAATAATTACAGAAATATGCGAAGCCCTAAGGCCATTAACAAGACTGCCACGGATCATTACCCAGGCCTAGCAAGAGCCCAGCTGACAAAACCTGTATCTCCGGTTCCCTGTCCAAGGTGCTGACGCCCACCGTGCTCATTGCTGGCTCCCTCTGTCAGCAGGAAGCAGATTCCCAGAGCCGCCCAGCGCTGGGCGAGCTGGCCCCCTGCAGAGTCAATTTCTCTCTGCAGTCTGCAGTTAAATCCCTTGCCACACCGATGTTCTCAAGCCACCGAGAAAGTTTTAATCTCCAAATTGACAGAAATGGTGCTGACTCTGGAAATGAGTCCCCTTCCAAGCCTGGTTCCTTGTTTTCCTTCCTGATGTATTTCAAAATGACCATAATGTTCTATGGTAAGTAGCCCTTATTACAGGGAGGAGAAGATATTACAAAGGAGATTATTAACACTAGTTGGCCATCTACTATGAGCCAATGTGCTAAGCATTTTACACACTTTATCTTGCTTAAACTTTACAAAAGCCCTGATAATCCCTATTTTATGTATATAGTACAAGAAGCTTAGAGAGGTTAAGTGACTCATGTAAAGCAGATTACCTAAAAGAGGCATAAAAATATTTAAACCATGTTCTCTGTGATTTCAAAAACCCAAACTTTGTCTACACTGAGAAAAATCCAACTTTTTTCTTTTTGTTGCCCAGATGAAAGATATAATGACTTCTCTCTAGTTCCCTGTGTGTTCATTATCAGTAGATTCTTCTTGGCACCTGATCTAAATCTTTCCCAGGATAATCTGGGAAGGTGGAGATTATTTGATGAGTGTTACCTTTATGAAGCAGCCCATTTCATTGAGAAGTGGAATTTCATCGAGATGGGTCAAAACAGCAAATTCTACTGGTTTTGGTTATGACTATGCTTTGAATGTGTCCCCCAAAAGTCTGTGTGTTTTGAAACTTAATTCCCCAATTCATATGTTGATGGTATTTTGAGTCAGGGCCTTTGGGAGATATTTAAGGTTAGATGAAGTTGTGAAGGTGGGGGCCCTGTGAGAGGATTAGTGATTTTTTTCTTTCCTTTTCTTTTTTTGGTACTGGGGATTGAACCCAGGAACATTCTACCTCCAACCTACACCCTCAGCTCTTTAAAAAAATTTTTTTAAATTTTGAAACAGGGTCTTACTAAGTTGCTGAGGCTGGCCTAGAACCTGCAATCCTCCTGTCTCAGCCTTGCAAGTACTAGGATTATAGGTGTGCACCACTGCACCCCACTTGAATTAATGATCTTATAGAAGAGGAAGACCCAATGTGTATGCTCTTGTCTTCACACTATGTGAAACCCTTCATCATGTCATGATGTAACAAGAAATCCTTCAATAGATGCTAGCACCACTTCCCAGCCTCCAGAACCATGACCCATTCTTCATAAACTATCTAGTCTTGAGCATTTTGCTATAGCAACACAAAATGGACTAAGACATTATTAAAAATCCACTCTCTGAAGGTATGCCTCCCCAGGAAAAATGTCTTAGGATGTGCCAAGGAGAAGCTGTTGGCCCCATCGTGACCAAGAATATATGATTACTCTCCCTCATGAGTCTCATGCTGCTGCCTACATCTCATTAAGAATAAAGGTCAGCCAGGCATGGTGGCGCATGCCTGTAATCCCAGTACTTGGGACACTGAAAGAGGAGGATTGCAGGTTCAAGGCCAACCTCAGCAACTTAGTGAGACCCTTTTTCAAAATAAAAATAAATAAATAGGGCTGGGGGTGTAGCTCAGAGGTAGAATGCCCCTGGGTTCAATCCCCAGTACATAAAAAAATAAATAAAGGTCAAGGGAAGACCCGTATTGAATTCTCTAGAACAGTAGTTTTCTAAGCATGGTCCTTAGGCCAGAAGCATTAGTACCTGGAAACTTGGTTAACTATGAAAAGTCCTAGGCCCTGTCTCATACCTACTGAACCAAAAACCCTGGGGGTGGGTATGATTAATCTGTTTTAACAGATTACACTCACATGCGCACGCGCATGCACGTGCGCACGCATACAAGCACAGACACACACACGTACAAAGGTTTGGAAGAAAAAATACCAACTGATGTGTGCATATATATTTATATCACTTTGCCCCTTACTATGATGTACACTTACAATGCACCGGTGAATGTATCTTTTTATATTTTTATTGGTGAATTGTAATTATACATCATACTGAGGTATAGAGCAATAGGAACATATATGCACACAACTCTTGGAGCATAGGAAGGAAGGAAGGAAGGAAGGAAGGAAGGAAGGAAGGACCCCTGCTTTTAAAGCTTCTGCTGGTCAGTAAAGAAACAGCAAGTGCCAAAGAGTATATGCACTTTGGCTATGGGAACCAGGAAAACAGTCCCCTGGTCTGACCAGAGCCACCTAAAGACAAACAGAAAGCAAGATACCCTTGCATTATAGCTCCACTCACAAACTGAAAGTGGTTACCTAGTGCCCACTGTGTTTAACCTGAATGCCTTGGCTTGCTTCTCCAGGTGACTTCTGCCTGGCTCCACCCCATCCAGTCAGCTTTAACCCCCTGTCCCTCCCTCAGGCACAAGGTGCTCTAGATTGAGATGTGGAGACTCAAGTGGGGAGGGGTTGACAAAGAGGAGTGAAACCAAAATATTATTTTCCTGAAGATTTTTTGTTTGTCAGGAAATAACACATTTCCCTCAAAATCTTTTGCTTCCTTACAAGCTCTTACATCCTTAAATATACAAAACATGATCATTTTCTGAGCAAACTGAGTCATACATAATGCATTTTTATTGGCACCTTGAATAAAGATATGGCAGACATGAATATCAAATGCACAAAAGAAGAAGCTGAGAGGAGAACTCACAATGGGTGAACAGGGAGCAAGAGAGCACCTGGCTGCCCTTGCAAAGCCAAAAAAGATTTTGCTAGAGGAATTGCACCCCACAGTCCTGGAAAGACTTGCAGATGCAGTCACTAAATTGCTGTGCGTCTCCGATGAGGTATCAGGAAGGATGACTGAGAGGCTGAGGGCCGAAGATGGAGGGACATAACTCATTTAGAAAAGACTAAAAAAGTGAATTCTTCGAACTGATAACTAGTGAAAAGTTGAAGGAATACTTTGGAGACATAACAAGGTTCCCGGAAATCAGTGTAAATTTACCAAATGCAGAGCTCTAGTTACAAAACCAGGGATGTTGGGCTTGGAAAGGAGGATGCTATATACACCTAAGTCTTATATATCTGTAGATCTGTTATATGAAAAAAAATTCATGCTGCATGGCTATCCATGCCCGAAAGTACTGAAGATAAGTGACCTTGGAGATCATCAACTCTTTTCCTTCACTGTAAGGGGAACATCAAAGCTGAGACAGGTAATGTGGCTTCAAAGCTAAGATTACACTCCTGATCCCCCCAGTGCCTTTCCATCATGCTGAGCAACTCATAAAGAAAAGGTCATGAAAGATGAAACTCATTTCCTATTTTGCCAGGATGCCTAAACTCATAGAAAGCTCTATAACCTGTAAAGTTCTATAGAGATGTAAGTTGTTATTATTATCACTCATAATATCGGGTTCCACTCTTGACCCTTTCCCCCCTCAACATTTTTATGAAACGCCTGAAGAAGAGCATTGATTTTCCAATAATAAGCATTTGGGGGCAGACCGTGAGAATATTTGTATGGTTTTTTTTTAAATGAGGCAAATCTAGCATGATGAAATCTAACTAGACCAATGTTAAGTCAGGCACTTAATGCACAAAGCCAATGGACTATTAGCAAAATCTTGAGAGAGTGGGTTAAATTGTCTTGGAAGTTTCTGCAGATTGGATCTGGAATGCCCCCCCAAAGCCCATGTATCAAAGGTTTCGTTCTCAGCTTGGTACTATGGGGTGGTGGTGGCAACCTCTAAGAGGTGGGGCCTAGCAGGAGGGTTTTGGTCACTGAAGGCATGCATTCAAAAGGGGATTGTGATCTCGGTCTCTTGCACATGTTGTTGCTCTCTCTTTTGTTTCTCTCTCTCTCTCTCTCTCTCTCTCTCTCTCTCGCTCTTGCTCTCTCTCTCTCTCTCACTCTCTCCTCCCCAGCCAACATGAGGTGAACATCTTGCTCTACCATCTACTCCTACCCTGATCTGCTATCTCATCACAGCCCCAAAGCAACAGGGCCAACTGGAACCTGAACCGGAATCCAGAACCTCCAAAATTGCGAACAAAAGCAAACCTTTCCTGTTTTTTAAGTGGATTGTCTCAGGTATTTTGTTACATAATGGAAAGCTGACTTACACAGAAGTTAAACTCGGTCAATATTGGTCAAAACACTGGTCTACAGTTGTACTTATTATGAAGACAGTATCTATAGAACAAGTAAGCCAGTAGTCCTACTGCTCTGGGCAGCACCCACCATGTTTCCACATGGGTTTCCCTACACCTAATGGATATCTCTGCGGTAATGAGAAGCAATCGAAGAAAGTAAGGACATTTCATCTGAATAAGAGATGTTTACAAAGAGCTTCCACTGTTACCTGAAGTGTAGAGAGACTACGTAGTAGTCAACTCAGGCTGCTGTAACAAAATAACATGGACTGGGTGGCTTAAACAGAAGAAATTTGTTCTCACAGTTCTGGAGGCTGGACATCCACGATCAAGGTGCTGGCAGATTTGGTTTTCCCGGAGGTGGTCTCTCTGCCTGGCTTACAATGGTCATCTTCTCTCTCTCTCTCTCTGTGTGTGTTCTGTGTGTGTGTGTGTGTGTGTGTGTGTGTGTGTCTTCATGTCCTCATGTGGCCTTTCCTTGGTACATATGCCCCCGGTGCCTCTTTCTCTTCTTATAAGGCTGTCTACCAATCCTGTCAGATTAGGGCACCACCCTTAGGACCTCATTTGTCCTTAATTACCTCCTTAAAGATCCTATCTCCAAACACAGTCACCTTGGAGGTTAGGATTTCAACATATGAATTTAGGGGCTACATAATTCAGTCCCTATCAAACTGTCAGGTAGAGAGAGTTTTACACTCACACTGTGATGTCCAGAGAGGAAACCAAGGACCATTAAAGAGCTAATTCATGAAAATTTGTGTCCAATATAAAGAAGATGTTTTGATCATTAGTCTTCTAAAATGTAAACAAGCTTCCTGGTGTGAAAGTGAATTCTCTATCATTTAGTATTTTAGAAGCCAAAGGCTAACCTTCAGTTCCATGGCAGGGGGCATTCCTGCCCACAGTCAAAGGGATAATAAAATGGGATCCTGGATCCTCTGAGCTGATCAAATTCTGTGATGCCTTAAGTAATAAAAATGTTTTAATTTTTATAGGGTGTTCAAAGAAATAAGTATTACATATGACCCGATAATACTCTACCACACCAAACTTTTGAAAATCAATTCAGAGTCTCCAGGTGTGATAGTTAATCTAATTTGTCAACTTGACCGGATCATGACTCACCCAAGATCATGTGACTTTGGGTGTGTCAATGAGACAATTGGTTTATGTAACAGCAGATTAAACAGAAAGTCCTGCCCTAAATGTAGGCAGCAGGGTTCTGATAGGTGCAGGACTTAGATAAATGAAGGAGAAAGCCGTGTAGAGAGATGCGCAACTCTTTCCGAAGAAAACGCATCTGCTCTTGTCTGAGATCGTTGGCCTCCAACTTCGCCGTTTCTCTGAAAAGCTTCTTGATCTTCTGCTCTTGTCTGAGATCGTCAGCCTCCAGCCCTTCGAACTGAAACTTCACCATCGTTTCTCCGAAGAGCTTCCTTATCTTCACATCTTGGACTGGGACTGAATTAGTGGTTGCTCCGATCCTAAGACTCCAGCTCTTAGACCACTCGACCAACTACTGGTTCCTCTGACTCTCCACGTGCAGTCGGAACTCGGGACTACATTGTAAGCTGATCTGATAAATCCCTTTTTCCATATACTCATTCTGTGAATTCTGTTAGTCTAGTGAACCCTGGCCAATACACCAGGTATTCCAGAAGTCTCTCTCTCCCACAGAAATGCTCTACTTTCCCCAACACTACTTGGATTGATCTAGCCTAACCCTACCATGGCCCATCTACAGTCCCTGAAAACTGCAGACACACTAACATTTCCCTCCCTGAGCACCCACAGTACAGCTAGCACTATTTGTACAGCTAATTCTGGCAGAGGGGAATGCAGTCATGGAGGTAGACAGGAGTTGGGGCAGGATGAAAAGGAACCAGGGCCTTTAACCTTGCTGGCTCTGTAAGGTGTTAACTGAGATGAGCTTCTGTATTTTTACTAAACCCTAAATCTTCCACCAGACACCCAGTACTACCATACTGGTGGGGGAGGAAAACAAAGATCAGAGACTGTTACTGTTTGTAGCTTAAATGTCTGTCCCTCAAGGGCTCATGTGTTAAAGTCTTGGTCTCCAGTACAGCGCTATGGGAGGTGGGGCCTCATGGGAGGTTGTAGGTCATTTGGGGGCATACCCTCAAAAGATTCTGTAACCCTGGTTTCTTCCTCTTCTCTTTTACTTCCTGATCATGAGATGAGTGGGTTTGCTTTGCCACATCCTCCGGCCATGGTGTGCTGCCTTGCCACGGGCCCCAAATCAAAGGGGCCATCCAACCAGGAAAAGGAACCTCAAAAAGTGTGAGCCAGAATAAATTTTTTCTCTTTATAGTTTGATCACCTTAGCTATTTGCTATAGTAACAGAAAGCTAACACCAAGATTATCAAAATCATGGTCTGTATTAATGGCTCTGAACCTCCTTATGATCTTCAGATGGGTTTAGCTGAGCCAAGGTTGCTATGAGAAGCCCTTTTGCCTAATTTGGGGCAGAGGTGGACAAACTATACTAAAACATGTGAGTGGTCTGATTTCATCAATGCATTCAGTAGGTACTTATCAAGCACTTACTGTATACCATAAGTGATTCTAAGTACTGAAGTTATACAATGAACAAGAGAGATCATGTCCCTGCTCTCAAATTTACAATCTAGTGGGAAGAAGGAGGAGGACCCAAAAATAGCTAGATTAACATCAGATAGTAAAAAGATACTATGCAGAGAAGTAAAATTGTGTGATGTGACAGAAACCAAATAGCTAATCTATATTTAGTGGATCTAAGTTGTTGACATTTAAACTAAAATAAGAAAGGAAGATGAAGCCTGTTGCAATGAGATTGGGGAGAAATCATTTCAGGCTGAGAGAACAGCTAGTGCAAATGCCTCCGAGTGAGAACTACCCTGGCGAGTTTGAGGGACACTAATCAGAGCAGCACAGTGAGATCACAGCGGAAATGGTGACAGGAGAGTGGCATGAGATACACTCAGAAAAGTAAGCAAGCTATAATCGCATGAAGTTTCAGAAATGAGGATAAAATGTCAAAGGTTGTTCTCATGTCACAGGAGGCATAGAAGAACTTTTAAAATACGGATTGGCATGATCAAATTTGACCTTTCCAAATGTAATTCTGGTGCCTCCAACTTGTCACAAATGACAAGATCGCCTTATTTATTAAGGCCAAATAGTATTCCATTGCACAGCATTGCTGAACCAGGAAGACAATACGCTTAGTGAAATAAGCCAGGCGCTGAAAGAAAAACACCACATGATCTCACTTATAGATGGAATTTTTAAAACTGTAACTCGTAGAAGCAGAGTAGAATGATGGCCATCAGGTCCTAGGGCAGGGCAAGGAACGGGAGATGGTGGTCAGGAGATGTAGCGTCTCAGTTACATGGGAAGCATATGTTCTGGAGATCTACTGTGCAGCATAGTGACTACAGTTAATAATCCATTGTAGCCAGGCGTGGTGGCGCACACTTGTAATCCCAGTACTTTGGGAGGCGGAGACCGGAGGATCCGGGTTCGCGGCCAGCCTCAGCTCTCTCTCTCTCTCTCTCTCTCTCTCTCCTTTTCTACTTAGTGAGGCCCTCCGCAACTTTGTGAGACCTGGTTTCAAAATAAAATATAAAAAAATAGGGCCGGGGGTGTAGCGCGGAGGTAGAACGCCCCTGCGTTCAATCCCCGGTACAGCAAAAAAAAAAAAAAAAATCCATTGTACACTTGAAAATTACTAACAGTAGATTTTAAATGTTCTCATCACAAAAAAATTTTAAGAATGTGAAGTGATGGATATGCTAATTGGCTTGACATTCCACGTTGTGCACATATATCAAAAAACTATACCATATGCATAAACATATGTATATATACATATATATTTATACATATAGATGTATATATATTATGTATATTGTCAATCTTAAAAATTATATAATTCTGGTTACCAAGAAGACTAGTTCTAAGACCATTGCACCATCCAGGCAAGAAATGAGCGAGACTCAAACAATCGGGAGATAATGCAGATGGAGAATACTTGAAGAGTGGCGTCTGCAGAACTCACTTACTAGCTGGATTTGAAAGGTGAAAGAAAGGAGCGAAGGCTGGCACCTAAGCTTAGGGCATGGCTAAGCAGACAGTGTGCTGCCATTTGCAGGGATGGAGAAGAAGAGAGAAGGCTTAAAGAACAGAACAAAAGTTTTATTTGGATCACATTTAGTTTGAAATGTCTTTATTACACATTCACTTGGATATGTGTAGCTCAGTGGTAGAGCACACGCTTAGCCTAACAAGGCCCTGAGTTCAACCCCCAGCACCACACACATACACAACACACACACACAACACACACACACACACACCAAACAAACAAAAAAGGGATATGTGATATATGAACAATTGGATATAGGAGTCTGGAGTTCCAGGGAAAGGACAGGGCTACAGCTACAGTTCTGTGAGTTGTCAGCATATGGAACTCAAGTGGCTTTTCCAGGATGGGAATACCTACAAAGCAGGAGGAGGCTCCACAGTCATCTTTTTGCACCTGTCCCACAGGAGATAAATGCTCCAAGGGCAAGAGAGGTCAGATCTCGAGAAAGTATGCCATATGGACCCTTAAATCTTCATCTACTCTCTTGGAAAGCTGCCCATCTGCCCCCCTGCCCAAAGGCTCCCAGCATCCTATCCTGGTAGATCACTGCACTTTCTATCCTGGCCTGCATTTGGGTGAGGCGCAGTAACTATAGAGGAGCTTGTGTTCCCCCTAGGAGTCAGACAATGATGGGCCATTTCATATTGCCATTCGGTCACTGAATTCTCCTTGGGAGCTCAATAAATGCCAGTCACAGCACGGTGGGCTGGGGATACAGCTGGGAACAAGAGAAACAGCAACTTTCTGAGCCTCCTATGCGTCTTTCATGCTCCTGGGGAATAAAACCTGCAAACAAATAATTATGCAAATGACTACTACAATTGAGATAAACTATAGGAACAAGTACCAGGTGTTTGAAGAGTATCCGGATTTTATAGATAAGAAAACTAAGTTCCAACATATAAACATATGTTTCCTGCTGTCTGCTGACTGGCTCTCTCACAAAAGTCAGAAACCCAGCCTCAAACTAATGCACATAACTGGAAAGACCAACAACAACCATACATGCCCCTCTTCCTCTAGTAATGCAGTTTAACTGGGCACATGAGCACACAGCTAGACTTCATTATTCAGGCTGCCTCCTTATAACTAGATGTTACTAAGTTCTGACAATCCAGTGTTAGTGGGAGACTGGCAACTTCTAAGTCTTGCTCTTAAATTTTTCCCCTGGAGAACCTTCACTTCTGACCATGAAGGATTAACTGCTACAGAAGTTTCCTTTTCACCACAAACCACCAGAATAATAAATAAAATACATAAAAACAACTTTTATAAAATATTGGACAGTAGAGACCACAGGACTGTGATCCCCAGGAGAAGGGAAATAAGCAAAAATAGCACAATGGTGGCCCCTGCTTACTGCCTGGGGGCAATTTTCATGATATAGTGTAGGGAGGGCAAGTCAAAAGAGAGCCCTGCCGCCTTGCTGAATTCAGGAGAAATCGAGGAAGCTGAGGCAGCTAGATTTTATGGGGCAGAGTACCAGAAAGGAGAAAGCTGCCCCCAGAGAGAGGTCCAAAGATCTTCAAAAGGCTCTTTTCAAGTATTTGGCTGAGTATTTATCTGTGAATCATGGAATAAGATACCTCAAGGCCAGAGAGAGAATTTCCAGTAATCAGCAGGCCAAAAAAATGCTCAGATCTCAACACAGGGCTGGTAATAGTTCACATCCCCAAAATCCAGAATGGAGAGAATCCGTGAATCATGGTAGAATTCTCACAAGACTCGGGCCTTCATTGTTAGGATAAGTTCGTCCTGAAATAAAGGCTGTTCTGGACTTTCAATGATAAAGCTTAAAAGAAATCTCAACTGATTCTTAAAATGTTACATTTGTATAAAAAAAGTCCAAAATTCTTTAAAGGAAAACAACAAAATCTAGGACTCGAGAGTATAATATGCCCAATATCCAGAATCCATTCCAAAATTACCAGGCATATAATTAATAAGCAGCCATAACTTATAACCAGGAGAAAAATCAATGAGTGGAAAAAGACCCAGATACGACATGATCTTATGAGATTCAGAGAAGTGCCTTAAATATCTATTATAAATCTTATAAATATGCTCAAAGATATAAAGGAAAAATCAGATAAAAAGAGAAATAGAAGATGTCATTAAAAACTCAAGTGGAACTTAAAGAAATGAAAAGTATAGTATCTTAAATAGAAAGTAAACTGAGTAAATCAACAGCAAATTGAACACTGTAGAAGAAGGAAATCATTGAACTTTATTATGTACCAATAAAAAGCTGTACGTGTGTGTGTGTGTGTGTGTGTGTGTGTGTGTGGTGCTGGGGATTGAACTACTAAACTCAGGGGCATTCTGCCTTTGAAGTATACCCCCAACCCTATTTTATTCTTTTATTTTTGAAAGTGTCTCACTAAGTTGCAAAGGACCTTGCTAGGTTGCTAAGGCTGGCCACAAACCTGTAGTCTTTCTGTCTCAGCCTCCCAAGTACTGGGATTACAGGCGTATGCTACCACACCCAGCCAAAAACTGTCTTTTAAATGAAGCGCAAAAAAGTGAAAGGGTTGAAAACAAGAAAAGAGCTTGGTGAGATGTGAGAAAGTAAAAACCAGTCTAGCAGCCTGGATTCACCCAAAAAACAAGAGGAAGAGGCAAAAAAAAAAAAAAGTGATGAAATAAAAGCCAATTTTATCTAAATTGCATGAAAAATCCATATATCAAAAAGCTTAATGGGTACTGAGAAATAGGAAGAAAACCATAAAAAGTGCATAATAATTAAATTGTTTTAAAAAGCAGTGAGAAAGAGAACATTCTTAAAATTGTCCAAAAGGGGAGGGAAAGATTATGTGCACAGGAGCAAAGAATGATGGCAGACTTCTCAGCAGAAAAAATGCAAAGTATGAGACAATGGAGCGTCATCTTCCCTTTATTTTTAAAAATATTTTATTGGTGTGGTAAATATCAACACACATACAGGTGAGTGAGTAAGTATACTGCTCAGTAATAAACACAAAGTGAACATGAGTACCATGTTGGCCACCACCCAACAAAATACAGAGTTTCACTAATCCCTCAGAATTACCTGTCATATCTTCTAAGATTATTTCTCCAGGTAACCACTTTGTGGATTTCTAAACTATGTATAAGTTAATTTTGATAATTAAGTGAACAACGGCTTCATTACCCACCCTTTTCTCTTTATTTCCTTTATACTTTATTTGTGAGTTTCATACCTACTAGTGCATGTAGCTTCAATCCATTCATTTTAAAATAGGCTTTTAATGTTACAACAGTTTTATATTTATGGAAAAGTTGTAAAGATAGTACAGAAAGGATCAATATCATTAACATACTGAGAGAAATAATATTTTGATATGTCTCATGACAATATCTTTTAAAAAGTTTAGGTAAAATAAATACTTTTTTCAGACTTCTATAGCATAAAGAATGGATTGTCAGTATATAAACACTACAGGAAATATTGAAGAAAGCCCTCAGGCAAAAGAAAAATAACAGAAGTAAGCCTGGATCCATTATAAAGGAATGAAGAACCCCCAAAATGATAAAAAGAGAGACATATAAAAGACCTTTTCCTTAATTCTTTTTTTTTTTTTTTTTTTGTGGTACCGGGGATTGAACGCAGGGCGTTCTACCTCCGCACTACACCCCCGGCCCTATTTTTTATACTTTATTTTGAAACCGGGTCTCACAAAGTTGCGGAGGGCCTCACTAAGTAGAGAGAGAGAGAGAGAGAGACAGGGAGAGAGAGAGGGAGAGAGAGCTGAGGCTGGCCGCGAACCCGGATCCTCCCGTCTCCGCCTCCCAAAGTACTGGGATTACTAGCGTGCGCCACCACGCCCGGCCCCTTTTCCTTAATTCTAAAAAATCACCTTAAAAGGTATTTGAGTGTTTAAACATAAGGAATTTCTGGCTTATATCACACATAGAAATAAAATATACGACAACTGTAATACAAAGGGGAAGAGTTCTTACATTACATGTGAAATAATATAATGTCACTTCAAGGCAGCCTGTGGTAGGTAAATATATACACTCTGAAAGCAATTCATAAAACAAAGATATAATAAGAAAATTGGAAATAAAATAGAATCATAAAAATTTCCAGGAAAAATTAAGAGGAACGAAGAACAGATGGGACATATAAAAAACAACAAATGGCATATTTATAACTATATTCAATTTAAATATAGTTATAACTATATTAAATTTAAATGGCCTAAACAATCAAATTAAAAGGCAGAGATTGTCAGCTTAAGTAAAAAAGCAATACTCAATTATATGCTGTATAAAACAAAACCACTTTAATTATAAAGACAAGATAGGTGTGAAATTAAAAGATGGTAAAAAAATCATTGACACTTTAATCAAAAGAAAGCGTGAATGAATATATTAATATCAGATAAAGAATATTTCAGAGCAAGTAATATTTCAAATATCTCTTCCAGAAAGTGACAATCCATAGTGTTAAAAGAGTTAATTTATTAAGACAATATAAACAACACTGAATGTGTGTGCACCTACTAGTAGTATGTCAAAATACATGTGAAGCAAACCCTGATATAACTGAAAGGAGAAACAGACAGATCCATGATTACAGTTAACTATTTCAACATATTGATCTTAGTAAATGAAGAAATAAATAATCCATAAAAAAGCAATAAGACTTGAATCTCATTATCAAGAATCTGACTTGACTGATATTTATTAAATACTCCATTCAATAGCTGCACACATTTGACAGATATAGACCATATTTGGGGCCATAAAATCAATAGTAAATTGAAAGGGTTGGGATCCATGACCACACTAAAATTGAACTAAAAATCAATAACAGAAAAATATCTTTAAAACTTCAATTATTTGGAAATTAAACATCACATTTAAATAACACACAGGTCAAAGAAGAAATCATAAGGGATATTAGAAATTATCTTTAACTTAATAAAAATGAAAATATAACATTAAAACATGTGGGATACAGATAAAGTAGTATATAGAAAAATATTTTTAAAAGCTCATGTTAGAAAAGAAGAAAAATCTAAAATCAACAATATAATCCTCTGTCTTAAAATACTAGAAAGAAAACAAAATACATAAGAACCAAAACCAATTAAAAATAAAACAGAAATAGAGAAAAGCAATGAAATAAAAATTCATTTCATGCTGGGCGTGGTGGCGCACGCTTGTAATCTCAGTACTTTGGGAGGCGGAGACCGGAGGATCCGGGTTCGTGGCCAGCCTCAGCTCTCTTGCTCTCTCTCTCTCTGTCTCTCTCTCCCTTTCTCTACCTAGTGAGGCCCTCCGCAACTTCGTGAGACCCAGTTTCAAAATAAAGTATAAAAAATAGGGCCGGGGGCATAGCGCGGAGGTAGAACGCCCCTGCGTTCAATCCCCGGTACTGCAAAAAAAAAAATTCATTTCATTAAAAGATCAATACATTTATAAACTCTCACTATCATGATCAAGAAAAATGTAGCAAACATACATATAAATTACCAGCATCAAGAATGAAAGGGTATTACTACAGATACTGGGTACATTAAAAACATAATAAAGGCATATTATGAACAACTTTATGCCATTCAATCAACAACTTAGATGAAATGGACAAATCCCTTGAGAGACACAAACTGCTAAAGTGCACTTAAAATATTTGTTTTGAAAAATCCCTAGATCTAGTAAATACTTTGAATTTGTAGTTAATCACTTCACTATGAAGAGAACTCCAGGCCTAGAATGTCTTCCCTGGCAAATCCGACTAAACAATTAATGAAGAAATAATACCAATCCTACACAAACCCTTTCAGAATACACAAAAGGGAGAGATACTTCCTAACTAATTCTATTCGAGGTTTTTAGTCCACTTTTATGTCACTGTACCCAAAATTCCTGACAAGAACAACTTAGAGAAAGAAAGGTTTATTCGTCTCACGGTTTTAGAGGTTCAGTCCATGGTCAGCTGGCTCCAAGGCAGAAACATCATGACCGCAGAGCATGGCAGAGGACAGCTGCTTAAGTTATGCAGCCAGAAAGCAGAGAGAGAGCCAGAGGAAGGGACCAGGAACACATAATAGTCCCCAAGGCCACTCCCCTCGCTGACCTAGCTCCTCCAGCCACACCGATCTGCCTGCGGTTACCACCCAGGAAGTCCATTCAAATTATTAATTCATCAATGGATTGACCCACTGATGAGAGTAGAGCCCTGATTCAATTATTTCACCTCTGAACATGTTTGCATTGTCAATACATGAGCTTTTCTAGGGAACATTCTATATTCAAACCATCACAAAGACCAACATTCCCCAAATACCAAAAGCTGACAAAGATATTATAAGGAAAGAAAACTACAGAAGGCTATCCCTAATTATAAATGCAAAAAGCCTTTACAATACTAAATTAAATCAGCAATACATAAAAGGATAATACATCATGACCAAGCAGACTTTATCCCAGAAATACAAGACTGTTTTTTTTAACATGCTTTTATTGGTGCATTGGAGTCTTACATTGCAATGAATATCTATTTGATGTTAACATACATGCACACAGCTCTTAGTGCCCCCCGCCTCCCCCCACCCGTATGAAGTACCAAGAATGGTGTTAGTATATTTTCACATGTACATATTGTTTATGATAGTAATTCCATTAATTCACTTCTTTCTTGCCCTCCCCCTTCCCTTGTACCACTTCCCTTGTTCCGCTGAGGGTTCTC
>PVJS01029538.1:0-24703 GCA_004027185.1 Glis glis
ACAGGGAGCCAGGCGTGGTGGTGCACGCTTGTAATCCCAGTACTTGGGAGGCTGAGACCGGAGGATCCGGGTTCGCGGCCAGCCTCAGCTACTTAGTGAGGCCCTCCACAACTTTGTGAGACCCGGTTTCAAAATAAAGGATAAAAAATAGGGCCGGGGGTGTAGCTCGGAGGTAGAATGCCCCTGGGTTCAATCCTCGGTACCGCAAAAAAAAAAAAAAATCACAGGGATTTTTATACCATTTTAAGTTTTACAGATATCTTGACGTATATTTTACACTTATCACTACTTTGAAATTAAGGTCATTAATACACTAAATCTTATGGTTTACTGTATTAATGAAGACAGGCATAAGTTGCTATGTTGCATATTTGATAACTGCCAATAACTATATTTTAACATAGCCATATTTAATAAAATTTTGATAACTATATTTTAATATATTTTCTTTATAATCTGATGTGTTTGTATGTTTCAAAATATTACCCCAACAATAGTCCCATAGATTTTACTGGATGCCAAAAGGGTCCCTGGCACACAAAAGGTGAAGAGCCCCTGCTTTAGGTCGCTCAGACACGGAGACTGCTCTCCTGGACAGCCATACCAGCCACGGGCCATGGGTGGACAAGAGCATGAAGGTCAGCGAACAGAACAATGCATTTGAAAGAAGGAGAGAGGCCAACAGAGAAAGACACGAAATAACAAGAACTCCCACCCTTTGAGGCCCAGCTATTTTCTGCAATTGGATTTCTAGAAGGCTCTTCCAAGTGCCCCCCACCACACACACACACACACACACACACACACACACACACACACATCTTGGGTACTTGATCTAGATTGATGGGTTTCTGCTCCTGGCAACCTAGCCATCCCTGAACAAGAAAAAAGTGCTCAGTCAACCCTTGAGAACATACCAGGTTCTTGGGCAATATAAGACACACCGCAAGACCCATTTTTATGGTCATCGAATGTAATCTCAGCCTTACTGGGGCCCTCGACAGCAATGGAGAGGCCCCCGGCGCCTGCTTCCCGGGTCCAGATGCTGAACTCAGCTGAAAGGAAACAAACACCCAGTTAGTGACTGAGCCCAGGCGAGCGGCTGCCCCTCTTCTTGTTCAAATCTGCAGTGTCAGGTTTGGTCCCTTGTCAGCCCTTTCCTCTTTCTCTAACCTTAAACAGGACCCAAGCAAGGGCCACCACTGAGGTTTCCTAAGCATCGTCCATGATTACAAAGTCCATAGGAAATCTAGCATCTTTTGAATACACCCAAACCAAGTCACAAAAGAATGAAAATGTTTTCATTTTCCCCACAGATCTTCCTACCAGCGGCCACTACAGATAGGGACCCTTATCGTTGGTTTTGTTGCGTTCTAGTATGTTCCACAAAACATCACCTCTACTCTCCTCTCATCTTAGAGACTCGGGTGCACACTAATAAGTTACAGGCTCTAAGAAGTCCCTGTAAGCCTGCTTAGCTTTGGGTAAATGAGCAATTCTTAAACCACAGGAGCCTTGAATAAGGAATGCCCCTCACCACCGTCAGATGTTTTTTCTTTAGAGCAAGGGCAACAATCACACCCTCAACCTCAACGCTCATTCTCCAACCTGCCAGAAGGCTCACCTGGGACTCCTGCTTCTCCTCTCTCCAGGCCGGGGCCTCCTGCCCGGACCTTGTGGGCGCCCCCTTCACCGAGCGGCCCCACAGTGAACTGGAAGGGGCTGCCAGTCACATGCTGCCCACGGTACTTGACGCTGACCGTGTGAACACCCATCTCCTGGGGCACGAAGCGGACACAGTGGGAGTTTTTCCCCATGGGCACAATCTCTGCCTCGGTCACACGGCCAGAGGGGCTGGTGACATGGGCCGACATGTCACTGCTGTCGATTTCTGCAAGGGGCAGGAGGTTGGGAGAAAAAAGAGGGTTAGGGTGAGGGTAAGGGCCCGAGGCAGGCACAACATGCAGGGCAAGCAGGCAGGGCAAGGCAAGTGCAGCCTGGTGCACGTGGGGTACTCAGGCTCCTGCCCTTCGGGCCACCTGTGCACACAGCATTCTAGAAACACTGACACTCTTGCCCCACTGAGTATTTTATTTTATAGCCTTCCTGGCTGGAGCTAAGTTAACTGCACATTGCAGCTTTGAGCCAGGGCCTGAGATGGCACAGCATGTAAATAAAAACACAGGGGTTCAGTGCTACCAGGACAAAGGTGACGTGGCCATCTATCATGCTTAGATGGGCTCTCTTCCATAGGTGGGTAAGGGTGGGAAAGACAAGAGTTTTCATCCCTTGTGGTTGAGACGTGCTGGCATTTCTTTTAGGCAACAAGACAAGAGGCATTTAGAGACAAAGGTGAACACGAGTCAGTCCCAATGGCAAAGGGGAAACCATGCGTGAGCAAAAGCTTTCAGCAAACTGGAGGCCAGAAACCACTTTGAGAAAAGTGATGCCTGGGGTCACTGGCACCAGGACACAGCCCGCGCATACGCCGTGAACAGCACGTCATGCTAACAACTGTGCCCACACGGACATGGAGGAGAGCAGCAGGTGGCACGCGGGACACCGAGCATCTCCATCACCTAGAGCCCGTACAAAACTGCTCCCTCTAGCCCTACAGGATCTGGGTTGAGCAGTTCATGACTCTGAGCCCTGAGGACAGAGAAAGGGAGGGAGGTGAGAAAGGTCACGCCACGCTCTAGGTTGCCCCTCCACAACTCCTATGTCCAACACCACCCTCCAGTGCAGGGATTTTAAGAGGTGGGGACATCGGGAGGGAATCAGGATTAGATGAGGCCATGAAGGCAGAGCCCTCATGATGGGATTAGTGTCCTTAGAAGAGTCCTGAGAGAGCTTGCTTCTCTCTGCTGCCCACCATGTGAGGATACATGACATCAGTCATTTTCAACCCAGAAAAGGGCCTCACCAGAACCCAACCATGCCGGCCTCCTGATCTGACTTCCAGCCGCCACAGTGGTAAGAAATAAGTCTGTACGTTGCACCTCAGTTTATGCTACTTTCTTATAGCAGCCCCAACTGACTGAGCCTGAGTCCTGAGGACATCTGGAAGCTGATAAGCCCTCCTCCCCCCAGGGAATGGGAGAATCATCTGGATAATGAGGGGAAATGTGTCTCCCCCCAGTCATCTGCTACCAGGTAATCGAAAAGAATAACAAAGCAGTGAAGAGTCAGAAGAGACTCAGGACAAAGGGCCAGTGTCCACAATGCAGAAAGACAATCACTAGTTCCCCAAGAAGCCAGCAAAAAGAACAGATAATTTGCAAAATGAGAAATGTAAAGCAAACAAAAAACACAGTTCATGTCACTAATAATCCAAGAAGTGAAACAAAACTGAATACCATATTTTTCCATCAGACTGATCAAAGTGAGAGCGAAAAGACGGTGCCCAGTGCTGGTGCAGAATAGGTAGAAATGGGCACCGATACACTTTGGGAGAACCATGTGCCAAGGTGCAGCCACATATGAAATGCAAGGCCCAGAAACCCCCCTCCTCCTGGCTATCCATCCTCCCTCCAAAGTGGGCACAGGAACTTTTTATGATCACAAGCAATCATTGCAGCTATTTGAAAGTGATCTTGTCCTAGCTGGGTGTGGTGGTACACACCTGTAATGCCAGTACTTGGGAGGCTGAGACAGGACAATCACAGGTTTGAGACCACCCTCAGCAACTTAGCAAGATCCTGTTTCAAAATAAAAAATATAATAGGGCTAGGGGTATAGTTCAGAGGTAGAATATATGCCTGGGTTCAATCCCCAGTATCACTTTATTATTATTATTTTTCTTTTTTGATCTTCTCTTGACGCTACAGTAATGAGGTTTTTTGCCATGTTCAAACATGACCCACACTGGAGCATCCACACAAGATGAACCCATAGCTAACAAGGCAAAATAAACAGATGCACAACATATTAGGAGAGGAGACAGGAGACGTGGTGTAGAGAAAACAGCCCCCTCCAACAGATCACACACGAGCTTCATTTAAGACTGCTTAGATTTTCCTTCTCTGCAGAATTCATGCAACTCCTAAGCCAGTGGGCAGAGGAGCTCAAAACCCCTCACTGATACCAGGAATTCTCTTTGGAAGATTCTTTATAGAAAGAACCTGGGCCACATTTCAGACAGACTGTATGGCCTGTTTACTGCTCCGTGGCCCCAGGAGGAACAATTCTCCACCAAAAGGCTGAATGTGGCCCACCCAGTTCTGCGGCATAGTCCTCATCCTAATTTTAGGCATGAAAGAGGTGGAAATGTTAGAGGGCTGCTGCTGGGTGGCCACCTCTTAAATACTTCCAGATACTGGCATGGGCAGGACCAGCGCTCTCACTGATGTTATTCTCTTTTGACAAATAGGAAATTGAGAGGCATATCCATGTTTCCCCATGTAACACAATAAAGCTGTCTTCAAATGGAAGAAGAAAAAGGTAACAGGTAAACAGATTTATTTTATTTTTTGTAAACTGGGTCTCTATGAAAAGAAACATAAAAGAAAACCATAATGAAATGAAGTAAAAAGGTCAGCAGAGCCGACTTGGATAGCACGTTCTGGGTCACACCTGGACTCAGTTCCCCAACGTGCCCACTGCCCTGTCCCACAAGCCCTTGCACCCACCTGGGATTTTCAGGTTCAGGTCACAGATGCTCCCGACAGTGGCCACCGAAGGGGCCCGGCTCGTCCGGGTGATGCTCTCCTTGACCCTTCCCTCGCCACTGATCTTCACAGTAAAGGGGCTCCCTGCAAGACGAAAAGGCCCCGTGAGCAGCCCAGAGGTGAGGCACAACATTTATGGGAAACCCAAGCATCATAGAAAGAGGGCAGAGGGGACACGTACCAGGAACGTGCTCGTCAGCAAATTTGGTGGAGACAATATAAACCCCAGGCACAGTGGGGAAGTAGGAGACCTTGCAGGTGCCATCTTCCAGGTCCTCTGTCTGGATGTCCACCTTGCTGGGGCCTTCCACGGCCAAGGATATGCCGCCGTACCCTGCAACATAGCAGCCCCCAGTTGTTCTGATAGCAAGGCCCTGGCAAGTGGAGCTCGATGAATGCAGAGGGGACCTCTGACCCTTGAAACGCAAACTATTTCCAGATAGCAAAAAGAATGCACCAGCAGCCCGTGTTTGGAGAGCCTGGGGCAGAGGAGCAGTTTAAAGGCTCTAAGAAGACATGTAGTGAAGTAACCTGCTGAACGTGGCTTTGACCAGAGAACCCTTTCCTTGAGGATATCTCCACACTCACTGCCCTCGGGAGTTTACTGCCAGCCATGGTCCTGAGAATGTGAAGATGTAAACAGCTCCCAGCTGCCTCAAATCTGAAGGTCAGCAGATCTGAAGCTTTAACAAGATGACTCAGCAGAGAGCATCTGCCCATTGGGGCCAGAAATTCTCAATCCCTCTCCCCTGGGAACACCGCCTGTCTAGAATTCACCAAGGAAGATGAAGACACTTCAATGTGGTGTAGTTGGGTGAAGCCGCACCTAACTCAGACCATCTCAGAGAGGGAGGGGAGATGCTTCGTGCATGAAAGCTCTGCTCAGCAGAGCAGAACGTGGCCCAACATTCTTCACTTAGGTTGAGACCAGCGACCCTGGGAAGCTAAGAACAATGTGGTACAGACAACAGCGGTCTTGAGCTCCTGGGGCCAAATGGGACCATAAGCCCTGCAAACCTCAGTTTCTCCATCTATATAACAAATACCTACTTTCCCCATGGCCAGGAGGCCAAAATGATAACACAGGTAAGAGGATCGACAGCTTCAAAAACGCTCAGAGGGAAAAAGAAGTTGGTAGGTTGAAAAGATGAAGCAGTCTGAGCAAAGAAGCTAGTTCCCACAAGCTGTGGGTGCTTCCCAGAGCTGGACCCTTGCCACAGACCTGCGTCCCTCGTGTCCACGATGAATTCGGACATCTCAAAAGTCCGGCCCTCCGATAGCCCTCGGCCGTAGACTTTGGCTCGGCGTGCGTCACCGATCTCGGACTGGACCACCATAATGGACACGGGGCTGTTGGCCACGTGGTTACCATTCTTCTTGATACTGACCAGGTGTTCGCCCACCTCCCGGGGGATGAAGGAGATGCCTGGACCAGAACACAGAGTGGGGTTTGTAAGGAGGGGCAGGGAGAGAGGAGAGGAAGCAGGGACGGGGGATGGCATTCTCTCAGAAATAGAAACAATGACAACCCAGAGTATCCAAGGACATCAATATCGAAATGCAGCCTTTTATGTGCGTGACCCAGCAGGTTTATAACATCACACTCCAGTGTACCACCAATTTACCAAAAAAGGACCTCAGGAGCCCATCTCCCACCCCTGGTGTCCCAGTCCCAGCCAGGAAGGCAGCCTGAGCTCACCGATATGGTTGTTGGGCAGCCTCTTCAGGAGACAGGGCTCGTCACGGCCGGACGGGGCCTTGATGCTGGCTGTCAGGGTGCTGAGGTCAGTCTCGCTGATGTCGAGCAGGAAGTCAGCAGCTGAGCCCAGCTTCACCTGGGAGCACCGTCTGCTGTCATCTGGGAAACAGCCCAACACGGCTCCCGTTACGTCTGCTTGCTCGGGTGCTCCAGAGTCCTCACTCCACATACTGTTTATTTATTTACTTATTTTTTTGTGTGGTACTGGGAACTGAACCTACCTCTGAGCTACATTCCCAGCCCTTTTTCAATTTATTGATGTGAAACAGGGTGTTGCTAGGTGGCTGAGAGTCTTGCTACATTGCTGAGGCTGTCTTCCAACCTGCGATCCTCCTGTCTCAGCCTCCCAAGTACTGGGATTGCAGGCATGGGCCACCACCCCGGGCTTCCACATGCCATTTATATTTATATATATTCCACATGCTGTGAACAGGTACTCACAATTCATTTATAGGTGAATTAAGTACCCAAGGTTAATTGACAAAATGTGCCTCTGACAATGAACACACCCAGCCAACAAAGGATGACCGGCTCAAGGGAAGATGAGGAGCTGGCAGGAGCTGGAGATGTGAATCTTCGTGGTCCACTTTGAAAGGACTCTTTGGCGGTGGAAGGCACCTCCCACCTGCCGCCACGCCCCTGGCATTTCTAGGTAAGCGCTGATCATGTTCCATGCAGTGCTGCAGGCTGCTTCAGACAGGTCTAAGCACCTTGGGGCAGGAACCTCGCCTGGTGCATCTTCCTCACGACCCACTGAAAATATGATCCAAACCCAGCAGGCAGAACAGAGGGCAATAATGGGAATGACTCCCAGAACGCTCACGTGTGGATGTGGCTAAGCTCCTACCTCGCCGAGCCTCAGCTTTCTCACCTGTACGTGGAGAGCAGGAAGCCTATCTAGCAGTGATGCTGATGGCCTTCTTTGAGCTCATGTGCTCAGGTGGAAGTATTACCTGCATGCCTCTCTCCAAGGGCCTGATCTTTGCATGATAAAGTCACACTGGCATAAAATAAGTAGATGGCAGCCCTTGTTTTTCCCTGGGTTAGCAGCTAAGGGAGGACTTTAGTCAACCTGAAGGTTGACTTGCACCCTGGCTCCTCCTTAGAGTCTTGTGAAACCTATACTCAAATGTACAACAGCGGCTGCCAGGCACAGAGGTACCTACCGCAAGGAAGGCCCTGGCAAGCTGGGCAGCCCTACCTGTGATCTTGGCTGTGAAGGGGCTGCCGGGGATGTGCTTGTCATTGTATTTGACCAGAATGCTGTAGTCGCCTGGCAGTGTGGGCAGGTAGGTCACCGTGCACGTCCCATCTTTGTTGTCAATGCAGCTGATTTCCGCCTTTGAGGGCCCCTCAATGGCCAAGTCGAGACCACCTATGAGTGGGAGCAGAGAAAAAGGACAGTTAGGGAGAGTTTCCTCATCTCCACAGGGACAACGACTCATTGAGGGCAGCCCTGATGCCAGGACAACAGACTGACACACTCTGTCATTATCTGGCAAGGGGACTATGTCAGAGAAGGGGGGAATTCCACTGGCAGACACCCCACCATCTGAATTGTTTCCTCGAGTAACCCTAACTCTTCAGAATGTGAGACAGGGTGAGATGGAGTCCTGCAGGCCAGTCACACAGACAGGGCAAAACCCAGACCATCACTGATGCCATCGTGGAAACCCACTAGAGCTCAGGAATCTCCAAGAATACAAAGGAGAGGAGGTACAGCTTTCACTAAAATGAGCCAATAAATAAGTCACGGGAGGTTCTGTGGATACATGTGCAAAAAGAACAAAAGTAAAATCCTCAACCAGAACATAAATTTCAGGTGAATTGCATAAAATATTTCATAGCACAAATTAGATTTCAATCAGAACACAAGACTTAAGCCGGGCGTGGTGGCGTACGCTTGTAATCCCAGTACTTTGGGAGGCGGAGACCGGAGGATCCGGGTTCGCGGCCAGCCTCAGCTCTCTTGTTCTCTATCTCTCCCTGTCTCTCTCTCTCTCTCCTTAGTGAGGCCCTCCGCAACTTCGTGAGACCCGGTTTCAAAAAAAAATAAAGTACAAAAAATAGGGCCGGGGGCATAGCGCGGAGGTAGACCGCCCCTGCGTTCAATCCCTGGTACCGCAAAAAAAAAAAAAAAAAAAAAAAAGAACACAAGACTTAAAATATTTTTGAGCTGGGCATGGTGGGCACAACTGCAATCCCAGTACTTGGGGAGGCTGAGGCAAGAAGATCGCAGGCCAGCCTTGGCAACTTTGAAAGACCTTGTTTTGAAATAAAAAATGAAAAGGGCTGGGGCATGTAGTTCAGTTGTAGAGTGGTCCTGGGTTCAATCCCCAGTATCGAAAAATAATTAATAAATAAGTTAATTTTAAAAACTAATTCTGCATTGAGCAGCTCTACAGAAGAGACAAATTTATATGAGAAAAGATAAAACAAATACTGCCACTCAGTATTCTCTCTCTCTTTTCTTTATTTGAGACAGGTCTCACTATGTTGCCCAGGCTGGTCTCAAAGTGCTGGGCTCAAGCATTCCTCCTGTCTCAGTCAACCAAGTTCTAGGACTACAGGTATGGCGATGGTGCCTGGCAATAATTTAATTTTTAAAAGCTGCCCTAAAAACATATCCCCTTAACACTGCAAACAGAAGGCCAGAAGCATATAAACATGTAAACCACACAGTACCTTCTCCTGCATCCTCAGTGACGATGGTGAAGGTGGCGGTCTTGTTGGCCACTCCATATACCAGGCCTGGACCGTATGCAGAAACGCTCCCGCTGTTAGGGTAGTTCACGTAGAACTGGAGCGGGCTCTCTGGGTTTGCCAAGGAAACAAAAAATTGGGATTCATCATGAATACCTTGAATGACAGCTATCTTGAGGAATGAATACCTTGAAGGACAGGTATCTTAGGATTCACCTATAGCAGGCAGGTTCTGCACCTCACCAGACTAGGGGTGTGCTCAGAAGTATTCCTGTATAATTATGTGAGAAAAACAGTCCCTGGGACTGCTCCGGATTGTAGGACAGGGGATAAAGCAGGAAAATAATCCATCTCTACTTAACAAATAAGGAAGAGACACCCACCCGCCCTGTATGGAGAAATGAACCACTACTAGAGAGAAAGTAACTGGTAAGGTGTTTATGGAAGGCCACTTGACCGTACCATTCAAAGTGCAAGGCCTTATCAATCGAGGGAGTCCACCTTTAGCAACGAATCCCACAGGGACCCTCCCTGCCCATACTCATCCCAGTCCTAGGCAAGCACTTTAATTCTATGGTGTCTACATGCAAATCAGGAAAAGACCCCAGTGTCCAATAATATAGGGCTGTCGGCCATTTAAAAGATAAGGCAGATCTGTGTGTACTGACGTGAGAGATTATCCATAATGTGTTGTGTTAAAAAGATAAAAAGCAAGTTGCTATATCATATTAATACCATTATGCCATTCCTAAAAAAAAAAAAAGCAGAACATAATCGTATGCATGTTAATAGGTACAAAGAGAAACATCTGGAAAGATACATATTCAAGCCTGCAGTGGAAGAGCAAAGCCAGAAAGACAAGTTTTTACTCTCTCTACATCTGTAGTTTTAGAATATTTAAAAATAATCAGATAATATGTTTTTGCTTTGAACAAATACTATATATACATACTAACATAAATTAAAGCAAATGCCAAACTCCGAGCAATACTTGCAACTCCTATTTCTCTAATATTTAAATTACACTTAGAAACTGATATGACAAAGGGGCTGATAACTAAATAGTAAAATAGATCAAATGTTCAGTTCTCAGAAGAATCTGAACGGCACTTAAATGTATGGAAAGTTGTTCGATCTCATTCACAAGGGAAATGCAAATAAACACTGAGGTTCTATTTTTCTCAATTCTCAGACTGGCAAAGATCCAAAACCTGACAGCAGAGTCCCTGGCCAAGCTGCAAGATGGCAGGAGCTCTCCTCCACTGCCGGTGGGCGTGTGGATGGAGCAGCCCTGGGAAGGGGGATTTGGCAAGATCTGTCCAAACCATGGAGTCCTGCACCTGTGCCCCACACGTCTGCTCCCGGGACTAAATCCCACAGGTACAACATGGCACGTGCTGAGATTACGGATGCTAAAGGCTACTCGCTGCAGCAAAACCACTGCCAGCAAACAGTGGGAAGGGCCAAAATGCCCTCGGCTAGGGGACTGGCCGCATATATCAGGTTCATCCAAATGGGGAAGGCTGTGAAGACTTACGCAGACCTGCAAAGCCCTGCTGGACATACTGGCAGTGAGAAGAGCGGGGGCAGGTGAGGTGTAGAGCGCCCTACTACTTGTGTTAAAAGGGGAGTGGGATTAAAAATCCATATTCCCATTTGCACATAGTCTTAAAAATATTCGGAGCTGGGTGTGGTGGCACACGCTTGTAATCCCAATATGTAGGAGGCCAAGACAGGAGAATCACAGGGTCAAGGACAGCCTCAGCGACATAGCAAGACTCTCAGCAACCTAGCAAGACCCTGTTTCAACACAAAAAATAAAAAAGAACTGGGGGTGTAGCATGGAAGTAGACTGCCCCTGGGTTCAATCCCCAGTACCACACAAAATAAAAGAAAAGAAAAAACACCCCTGAAATTGAACATAAGAGATAACGAACAGTCAGGTTCCAGGTGAGGGTAGATGGAGGACGTGGGTAGGAAGGAAACCTCTCTCCGCATTATTTTTGTTTTTAAACAATGCAAATGTGTTATATACTCAAAATTTAAATATTAAATTAAAAAACGTTTAAACAATCACAAAAAGAAAAACAAGAACTAGACAGACTAGCACTGTGCTGACTAATGGTACTCGAGCTGGCTTTCCTTGTCGAGGGCTGCCCGTCCTCTCCTCACCCCTCTTCTCCTGCTCTGACCCTGCCCCAAACCTCACACCACACAGGGTCCCGCGGGCCACGCTGGAAAGTCCCTCGCTGTGCCTCACATTTTTCTCCCAGCTTGACCGCTGGCCATACTCTGTGTAGTGACAAAGACAAACAACCAGAGACCCAAGGGCCTGCACTGTGACCCAGCACGCTGAGCCACATCATCTCTGGGGGGACTGGCTGGCGGTGCTGGGGTCCCAGGCTGTTGGGCTTCACGGGGACGCCAGCACTGCATTCCCGAGCCTGCCATCCAGAGCCGTGTATTACACATGCTGAATGGACATCTGCCAGCATCCCAGATTGTTGGGCCCTTGAATCGCGGGGTCCTGCTGGGCTCTCCAGCCAAGCCACTTAGCCCAACTCACCAGGGATGTGGCTGCCCATGTACTTGATGTGCATCTCATGGAGCCCGACCTCAGTGGGGGCGTATCTGACGGTGACCGTTCCATCCTTGTTGTCCACGATCTCGGGTGTGGCTGTCTTCCCAGAAGGCATGTGGACCTCTCCTACGGAGCACAGGGACACAGGGCAATGAGCCTGCTGGTAACTTTCCCCAAGAAGCTGAGCGCGATCCACAGATGTCCTCAAAACAAACGTTTACAGACCCAAGAAGATTCAGGCTGCCTAAAACACCAAGTCCCACAACTGGAACATAGGGACTTATTTGCTTTTTTTGGTTCCCATGGGCTTCCACAAAACACAGCAGGCAACTTTTAAGTAAAGGGTTTCTACAACTGGCAAATTAGAAGCTCAAACAGGATTTGAGAGGACTATGAAACTGGCAGGAAAAATAGAACGTACTCAAAGAGAAGCAGGCACTAAGAAGAGCTGCAAAGAGAAAGAAGCTCTTGTGCAACAGATCTCAGTGACAAGATCAGACTGCGTGTGGAAAAGTGGGTGAGTAAGGGAAGGCAGGAAAAGGGGCGAATGGGAACCTGACCGTCGAGAGGTAGCAAAACATAGCAGTTCTTGACCTGGAGGGGATCACAGCTCTCTCAAGAACGGAATGCAAGCCATCAGTGAGTCTCTTCAGAAAAACACATTTTGCAATTTCAGGGGCTCATGGACCGACTGCCCAGAGCAAGAACCAGGGGCAGTAGGTCTGAAAGGAGCCCTGGGGGACAGTGAAACCACTCCCTAGCGTAGCTTTGGGCTGCGAGTACAAGCAAACAAGAGCAAGATGACTTTTTAAGGGCTTACCCGTGATTTCTCCTTTCCTGACCGCAAACGGAATGACCAAGTCAAAAGGCTTAAACCCTAGTCCATTCATGTCACTCACTGGAACATAGGCCTCTTCAGTCACCTAAAAACAGGAAGCAGTGGTCACTCGCCGGGTCAAATGCACAACTGCATGGGCCAGTGAAACGACAGGGGGCAGAGTTGCTAGGAATTCTGCAAGCCAGTGAGGCCCAATTGGGGGAGATGGCTGCCCATGCAATATGGGCTTTGTCTAACCAGTCCCTGGCCCAGAGCAGACCATGAAGGATTGGAGAAGTCCCACTGACCAATTATTAAAAATCACTTGGCAGGCTGCTTGCAAAATTCCCAGCAGTGCCCACAGGAGAAGTGGAAAAGTGAGAGACAGCCATGTCTGAGTCCCAAGAGGGTCCATCTGGAAAGGTTTAGTTGCCGTGGCCTGGAAAGGAAGGTGCATTTTAAGTGGCAGAGGATAGCGGTGGTGGCTTTGCCCCTGAATAGAATCCAGACGTGCAAGAGGCAGCTGAGTCAGCAGGAGGCCTGCAGACAGCTGTCCATCTTGTCTTAAAACACGGAGACAAACGGCACCGAGCGTAACATAGACATGATGGCTGGTGATTTGTGGAGCATGTACGGGTGACGCAAAGGTGGCTCTTAGAGAAAAAGCAGGATCATCGTGACAGGCTGATCAGTGGGGGGGACACACCAATGACCAGGACACCCAGAGGGCTTAAGCAACCCCAGAAGCAGGTGGCAGCTTTTCTGAAATGAAGGCTGAGTAAACACAGAAACACACACAGGGGGAAAAAAAAAACAAAGGTGTACCCAGGGCCTGAATCCAGGGGGACATGCATTTACCGGTGCCTCCTCCATGGCCGTGACTTCCCCATCCGTGGCCTAGTCAGTGGCAAATGGAGATTAGTTGGGAATCACATTGCAGGGATATTGTAACTCAATAGATTCGACAACCTGAGAGCTGACTCCTGCCCACTGCTCCACCTCGCAGGGAGGCGCATGCTCTAGGGAAAGGGTATGTTTGTACTACCATTTTGCAGGGCAAGCTGGTGTCCTCTTTTCAAATGTCAGATGCACATATCCTTGGAACCCTCAGCCCGGCTCTTAGCAAGCAAGTCTGTACTGGCAGAAGACTCCTTAAGTAAGTGATGTGTGCAAGGGGTTTCATTAGAGCCATTTGTGAAAGACTGAAGCAACCTAATGTCCATTTGTAAGGGGGATTGGTCAAATAAATTATGGTAACAACTTCCAGGGGGATACCAAGAGGCCCTTGAGAAGAAGCAGTGATGTCTGATGACTTAGTATGGAAAAGTATCTATGGCATACTGAGGGAAGGAAGCAAGTTGCAAAGCAACACGGGCATTATGATCCCATGCATGAAACTGAGGTGTCTGTTGTATAAGCAGAGAAAAACTGACGCCAGTCATCTCTGCAGCATGGAGTCAGGAAAGAGGTGCCTTTTTACTCGACATGTTTCCAGAGGTTAATGTTTTAAAGTTTTTAAAAATTCATTAAGACAAATAAAAAAACTCAGACTTAATGCTTCAGATCCAACTTCTTCTGCCATATCAAAGAACAAGAGGCAGGAGTCTCCCTCTACAGAGTTCCGAGTGCTCAGGTTCACTTTTTTTGTGTACCATAGAATCTGCAGGAAGGGCTTTGCTTACACGGCAGCTTCGTGAGTTGCTATGTTAGGAACAGCCCTTCTAGGACCTGTTCAGACTGATCTTCCAAGAGATCAGATCTTCCCAGAGAAAGACCCTCCAAGGGTGAGGAGGCTACGGCCTTTGATCCAGGACTTCTCAACAGCGACAGGCATTTAGATGCTTGTCCATGGCTTCGTGCACCAGGTGCATGTGACATACTTAACTGAACCAGCTTGCAGGGCTCCTTGAGACATGTGCTAACAATGCAAGGCCAGGTATTCATGTCCTTTTGGCCCTATAACTATAAGCAGCTGGGCACAGTGGTGCTTGCCTATAATCCCAGTACTTGGGAGGCTGAGACAGGAGGATCGCAAGTTTGAGGCTGGTCTTGGCAACTTAGTGAGACCTTTAGAAATTCAGAAAGGCCCTGCTTCAAAAATAAAAAATAAGCCAGGTGTGGTGGCACACGCACATAACCCTAGTGCTTGGAAGACTGAGAAAAGAGGATCACAGGTTCACGGCTAGTCTCAGCAATTTAGTGAGGCTCTCTGAAACTTAGTGAGACTCTGTTCCAAAATAAAAAGTAAAATAGGGCTGGGGTATAGCTCAAAGGTAGAATATCACTGGGTTCAATCCCCAGTACCACAAAAATAAATAAATGTAAACGAATGAATGAATGAATGAATGGACTAAGGGTATAGCTAGGAGGTAGAATGACCCTGGGTTCAACCCCAGTACCAAAAAACAGGAACACTCGAAGGAGAGGCAGGGAATGTACCCAACAGAAGCCAATGAAGAGGAAGTCAGTCCATCTAGAAAAGGCTGGGGAAAGCATGAAATAGGAGAACTAAGTCCCAAACCAGGTCCTGTGGGGGATCACCCCTTTCTGCCTTCAGCAGTGGTCAGGGGCCAGTGAATTCCACAAAGTATCCTTATTTTGCATGTACTCAGGCCCCAGGGTATGTTTATTCCTACTGAGTTTGGAAGCCTCTACTTCAGGCCTCTGTCCCACCTGCTAAAATGATCCCCAATAATTCACCATGATTTTCTCACTTGGACCCTCCCAGCATCTGGGGTCTCTTATCCCCGGCCCATTGCACCAAGGGGAGTCGGGACTTCCTGTGGGTAGTTGCTCTTCCATCCTGCCCATGGTAGCCAACAAGATAAAACTTGCTATGGGAGGAAAACAGATTCTTAAAACTCCAACTGGGATCCTTCTGTGTAAATAAGAACATAAACTGTCAAGCTGCACGGCTTTCTCCTCCTCAGGAGAAAAACACTCCCAAACGGACATCGTCTAAAGTTGACAAGTGTTTACATGCTGGAGATATTAAAGAGCCTCAAGACCTCTGGCATGGTGTTTACAGATAAACAAACGTCAAGGGGAAGGAGAAATGCCACAACAGATTATAGACTGTTTGCCAGAACATCCTTAGGCTTCTGTTTGGAATGGGACCTTCATAGCCTTCTCCATCAGTGTACAACATGACATAATTAGAAGGCACTTTGAAGGCTGCGGGCAGGGCCAGGTCATCAGGGGCCTATGAACCTGTGGTCGAGGGAGGCTGCTCCCGTGCATCAAAGGACATGGGGAGGGAGACAGCAAGGCACCTGGTGTCTGTCTAGACCAGGCACACCTCATTTGTAAAAGGGCCAACAGGGCTGGGTTCTGAGGGTTACATGAGGTAATTCTCCTGAGATTCTAGCCCCCTCCTGGTGAAAGAAGCTTCATAATCAGAGGATAGTCTTGGGAGACTGAAACAGGAGGATTGCAGGTCAAGGTCATCCTCAGCAACATAGCAAGACTCTTGGGAACTTAGCAAGACCCTATTTCAAAATAAAAAATAAAAAGGGTTGGGGTGTAGCTTGGAGGTAGAATGTCCCTGGGTTCAATCCCCAGTACCTCTCAAAAAAGTAATAATAATAAAAAAAATTAGAGGACAATCTAAAAGCCAACAAGAATTGAAAATTAAAGACTCTACCAGGCATGGTGGCACATGCTTGTAATCCCAGAACTTGGGAGGCTGAGACGGAGGACTGCAGGTTCGAAGGCAGCCTAAGCAACTTAGTGAGACCCTGTTTCAAAATGAGAAATAAAAAAAATTAGGGTATAGCTCAGAGGTAGAAAGCCCCTGGGTTCAATCCCCAGTACTACAAAAAAAAAAGAAAGAAAGAAAGTAAAACTAAAGACTCTAATTATGCGCTAGCCCAGATGTTCGCATGATGGTTCCCTTCTCTCCCAGATGTTCCTCACTTCAAAAGTAAAGCATGAATCTTTCCAAAACACAACTGCAGGTACTTTGAGTCCTGAGATCCTTCAAGTCTGCAGACAGAAGAGCCTCAGGACCCACTCTCCTCCAGCCAAGGAAATGGAGGGAGAATGTGGGAAAAACTAGCAAAGCAAAAACAGTCATGTTTACCCTACTGTTTTGTAAAATGTAGAATTTTCTGGAAAGTGTTGCTTTCTGAACTGGGCTTGGGCCAGGGCACTGCCAAAGTCTGTTAGCATGATAAGGTATTTTGGTGGCTCATGAGATTCTCCAAAATCCCTGAGCCAAAGGGTCTCTGCATTTCTAGAGGTTATACCAGGGCTCTCCAAGGTCATGGCTGTGTGGAAGGGGATGCCCCCGTCAGGGTTCAACACATGGCTGCTGTTATTACATCTGCTAAGAATCACATGCTCCGGAGAAGGAAATTTGCTCACCATCACAGTGAAGGGGCTGTTGGGAATATCGACACCACCAAAGCGCACATAGATCACGTAGGTGCCTGGCTTGGCAGCTGTGTAGAAGATGTCATAGGTGCCATCCTCGTTTTCGATGACATCAGCCTCAGCCTCGGTGCCGTCTGGGGTCAGAATTGTGCAGGTCACTTTCCCCTTCCCGGCAGTCTTGGCGTCCACCACGAAGCCCACTTCCTCACCGGTTTTCACAGTGGGAGCAATGCCAGGACCTGGAGAAAATTTTAAGAGAAGATAATGAAGCATCAGCCATGGACACTTGCTCCAGAGGCCCAAGAACAAATCACTCTTGTCCTGCCTATGTCTGTAAATGTTAGAGCTTTAACCACTGGCACACAGAGGGATAGCCCAAAGACCACTTGGGAAGGGTCCTGGCTCCAGGCAGCATCCCACCAATTCCTCAATAAATAAGAGAACCTCCAAGCTCTGAGTGCTCCTCAGCTCCAGCTGAAGGGTGTCCCTGGTGTGCCCACATTCAAGGGTACGGAGGTGGAGGTCAGTGTCCATCAGCAGCCCAACTGGGCATTTTCTTTTTTTTTTTCCATTTTTTTTAATAGTTCTGGGGATTGAACCCAGAGACATTCTACCTCCAAGCTACACTCCCAGTCCTTTTGTTTTGTTTTGAGTCTCGCTAGGTTGCTAAGGGTCTCGCTAAGTCGCTGAGGCTGATCTTAACCTGTGATCCTCCTGTCTCAGCCTCTCAAGTACTGGGATTACAGGTATGCGCTAGTGCGCCCGGCTGAGCATTTTCTTAAGTGCCAGGTACCTGTGAAGGGAAGCAAGACACAGTCCCTCCCCTCAGATGCTAACAATCTAACAAGGCAGATGATGGCTGGAGGCCAATGCTAGGAATGACAGCTCTACCTGCCATGGAAATGCACGGCAGAGACTGAGTTACAGAAAAAAAATTCAACGGTTCCCCTGATAAGTGTCCTGCCACACGTATTCAAAGGCTCTAAAAATTTATATCTCAGAGTTGCCACATTATCAGAAGGCAATCTTTTCCCTCAAAATAGGAAAAGTGGCTCAACTCTGAAGGATGGGTATTCTTGGCTGGGGGAGCTTTGCGCCTCTCCCAAATGATGACCAGTCTCTCGTCTCTTTCTCTGATTTGTGGCATTCCTTTACATGGGATCTATACAAAATCAGAGAGTACAGAAAAGTATGAGCCAGAAGCACACTAGCAAAAATGAGCAAAAAGCGTAGGAGCAACAGGGAGTGGTAAGAACATTTGTTCAGACAGTGGGTAGTGAAGAGGAGACGGGAGCCAGTGTGTGGAAGGCCCAGACCGAGAGGTGTGGCCGACGGGCACCACCAGGCTGAGGATGGTATTCTGTTCAGGACTCTGCCTGAGTGGGGGTGAAAAGAGAGCATGGAGAGCAAGAAGGAAGCCCCCATCCCAGCTCACCATGCCCTCCGATTGGCAACGACATCCTGTTGTCAAGGGCCATTGCAGAGACCAGAGGTGGTAGTCTGGCCAGCACTTCAAAATTTCTACATGTTTTTGTTTGGTGAGACAAAAAGGGCCACCCTGAGCAGTCCCCAACCTTGCCAGGAAAGCCAAAACAAGATGAGAGATGAGAGAAAGAGAACACAGCCAGGGTGGAACCATGTTTAGGTTCCTTATTTCAAGAGAAGCAAACCTATCTCGCTTCAGAGATGGAGATTCGTGTTTTGAAATCTGCCTGAGCAGCAACCCTGAACCTCAGGAGCTGTTCTTAGACATCGAAAGCCTGTGACAATCAGCTAGTCACACTGGAGAAACTAAAGGAACAGTGAGCCTCAATAATCCAAGGAGAATTCCTGAGAGAAAAATCCTAGATCCTTTAGTGTGTTTCTCTCATGCTGACCTGAAATCATTTTGAATGATTTTTAGTTTTGGGGGGAGGGGAGAGTGGGTACTGGGGATTAAACCCAGGGGCATTATACCTCTGAGCTACACACCCAGCCCTTTTCATTTTTTTTTTTGTTTGGAAACAGGGTCTCACTAAGTTGCTGAGACTCTTGCTATGTTGCTAAGGCTGTTCTCAAACCTGCGATCCTCCTGTCTCAGCTTCCCAAGTACTAGGATTACAGGTGTGTACCACCATGCCTGACTCTTGAATGAATCTTAAATAACTGAACCCTCCACTCATGAAGGCAGAAATTTGCTGCTCCTCATGGGAGTCAGACCTCCACAAATGTACCCACCTCAAACGTGACCTAATAGCTACTGTGTACCTGCCACCGTGCTCAGCATTCTTCATGTCTGACCCTTATCTAATCTTTGCAGTAACCCTGTTTAACAGTCTCTGCCCCTTGGAAGAGCTTCTTGAACCTGAATGTTCCAAAAACAGATCTTCCACCTATGTATGACTGAAGCTCAGAGAGAGTGAGAAACCTGTCAGGATCACACAGTTACTGAATGGCAGAGAAGGGCTAGAGCCCAGCTTTCCGACTCCAAAGCTCACACTCCTGTCCTTGATGCTGCCCTGCACTCACCTGTAGCCAGGCACTTGCTGGCATCGCCTGTCTGCGTGGCCCGGATACGGTAGGGAGAAAGCGGGATGTCGTCCCCACCGTAGGTGACCCCGATCATATAGCGGCCAGTCTTGTCGGGGATGTAGGTGACGGCATATGTGCCATCTTTATTATCATGGACAAGGGCTCTTTTGGGTTTTCCTTCTTGGTCCTGTGGATCACAGAGAGATGCTATTTAGGATACTGTCAACAGGCAGAAACCATTCATGGAAAACCTTGACCTATTCTGCTCCTTATTGAGGGCCTCTAGTGGGAGGAGACAGAAGTGATGGCTTAATATGGTCTGTTTCCCTGAAATACAGGGAAGTAAGGGGAGAAGTTCATGTTCACAGGCCGCCATGTCCACACTCCCCTTTTACTTACTAACAGGACCCTCATTCTTAGGGAGGATACGAAGCGCCATGTCCTAGCGTCCGTGCCACCAGGTACAGCCATGTGACTCATGACTAACTGCTGCCAAGTGAATGGGCTGGAAGTCTTCTGAGGGAGCTGCCTAGGACAGCTGATAGATCTGGGAGGGCTCCTCTTTTCCCTTCAGCCTTTCTTCTTCTTTCTGGCCGGCCTCCTAGGTCTGATGGCCAGAGCACTGACAGCCTCGTGGTCCAAGAGGAGACCCTCAGGACAGAAGCCACACACAGGACAGAGGAACAGAGTGATGAGCTGGCTTCCTTGGTGAGCCACGGAGCACCTAGGGGGCTCGCCTCTGGGCTTCTTCACTAAGAGAGCCCATGAGTTTAACTCTCCCTTATTTGGGTGTCTACTGTGATATGCAGAACTTAGTCCTAACTGATCCCATGGGTAGCTTAAAACATTTAAAAATAAAAACAAAGAAATGTAATAGCAAAATACAGGAGTGGCGCCTGAAGCTAAACCCTCAATGTCTCAGGTGAGCACATCATTCTCCTACACAGATACTGACTCAGAAAATCTAACAAATACTTGCATCAGGCCAGAAATTGGTTATTAAAACCCTTGTTCTTATCTCTGGCCAGAAAAATAGGTCTTACTAATAAGGTATGGCTCCAGAAAATAGCTCAGAGTTACCGTTATCTGGACAGCAAGCAGGCCCTCCCCAGCATCTCGGGCGTCGATAGCAAACTCCACAGGCAGACTGGCAGGCACCCCATAGGAACTGAGGCCAGGGCCACTGGCGGTCACTTTGCTGGCATCATATGTGGGAAGGACCTTCACCTTAAAGGGACTTGAGACACACACACACATACCCGGTCAGAAAGGATACAGATCAATCCAGCTACATCCAACCTCTCTCATACTTGGACAGAAAGGAGGCTTTCTACAGGAGCTAAGACAGTGAGTTTAGTCAAAGTGCCCTAAGTCTGGCAGAATTTTAGAACCATGAGGTAGTGGCCATTATACAACAGAGAAGACTTGCCCTGAGTACATTTCATGGTCCACAAATAGTTTGGGTAAGAAGGGCTCCCAAATTAGTTTGGGAAACATGGGGTTAAACACACTTAATCCATTTTTGTTAGGCTAAGACAATGGTCACCAAAATGGAAAGAACATTGAAACTTCAGTTTTAATACTTCCTTATTCTATATCTGTATTTATTCTTTTTTATTTTTCTGTGCTACTGGGGATTAAACCTAGAGGCATTCTACATCTGAGCTATACCCCCAGACCTATTTTATTTTTTATTTGGAAACAGGGTCTCACTAAGTAGTGGAGGGCCTTGCTAAATTGCTGAGGCTAACTAGAAACCTGTGATCCTCCTGTCTCAGCCTCCCCAAGTACTAGGATTACAGGTGTGTGCCACCACGCCCAGCTTGTATTTATTCTTATCCTGTATTTAGTATGCCTATGTAGCACATGATCTATTAGTAAAGCAATATACAAATGTAAGTTATAAATTATGTAATTCTTTTTTTGGTACTGGAGAATCAACCCAGGGGTACTCTACCACTGAGGCACACCCACAGTTCTATTTATTTATTTATTTATTTATTTATTTATTTATTTATTTATTTTATTTTGAGACAGGGTCTTTCTAAATTACCGAGGTTGACCTCAAACTTGCGATCCTCCTGTCTCGGCCTCCCAAGTATTGGGATGATAGGCACACACCACCATGCCTGGCTAAATTTTTATTTTCTACATAGCTAGAGCTATATGTATTAATCTCTCTATACAATGTATATATTGAGGGTATGGGTAAAATTTTTTCATCTTAAGGGTTATGATTTTTACAAAACTAAACTTTGAAGGTTATGCCAAAGGTGAAGAGTTTATGTAACCTTTTTTTGTATTAATATAAACAGGGAACAAGGCTGCTATGAAAATATTTATTGTCAACCAAACTCTCAAGTGAAGACAAAGGCAAACTTTGTCTTAATCAGAAAACTACTTGCAGGGTTACCAAACGGAAGCCTCTGGTAAACTAATACATTCCTTGTTTCTCCAAAGATCCCCAACTTCTTAATTTCAGCTCATCTTTAAACTAAAGACAGATGAAAGGAAGGAAAGCCAAGCCTAGTATATGATAACACGTGTGTGGACCATGCAGGTTCTGGGTTAAATTTACTAACTGGATGAGTGCTGGATGGGAGGGTGGGCGGGCCACCAGATCAGCACCTGCCAGTCCTGCAGCTGGGTGGGCTCAAGCTGGTGCGGGCCATTCCTCAAGCGAGGGAGGCACTTACCTCCGAGGGATCTCTTCATCAGCGTATTTAACAGAGACCATATAGGGCCCCTCCTGGGACGGGGTGTAGGTCACTGTGTGTGTGCCATCCCCATTGTCCACCACGTTCACTGGCTCCACCAGACCTGAGGACAGAGGTGAGAGGTCTGAGCAACTGCTTGCCCTGCCCCCACCCCACCCTTGGCTGAGTCTGAAACAGAATCGCATCCATCCCCGAGAGCTATTGGTTTCCACTGATGAGTAACACAAAGGCAAGCAGGTCATAATAATCACAGGCCTAGGAAATCACAGGATCCCCAATTCATGGTTGCAGAAGTGACCCCGAGAGCCACCTTTAGCTCTGTGTTGGCTAAAGTACACTCAGTCTGTCCTGGAGTATAATTAAGAAGACTGCCCGTGCTTGCTGCTGCAGGGCATACGGTAAAGGCACATGTTGCAGACACACTATACCCTTTCAAGCTGGTTAGGCATGCTTGCGATGTGGCAATTTTATTCTATAGCTGAGAAAGTGCCAACAAGTCCAGAACGCTGAGCAGCCAAAACTAACCAGTGGCCAGTCAAGACTTGTGGCCATCTTTGAGCAAAGACCACCATGGTGCCAGCATGCTGGAGTGCAGGGACTGGGCAAGTGAAGCAGCGAGTCTCATGAGGAAAGGGGACCCTCAGCGGGATGCCTGTGGGGGATGCTCAGAGACTTCATTAAAGCATAATCAAGGCATGCACTGGGTTGATGGATTCCAGATCCCAGCTCTGAACACGAGTCAAGGATGGGTCAGCAGCAGGGGAGGTTAATCAAAGCACGGCATGCTCATTAAGTAAAGCAGGCGAGGCAGGTACAAGCCAATTTTAGAGACCAGCAAGAAACACTGAGGTTACATAATCTAAAGCAGCAGCCAATGGTAAAATGCAAACCTGTCTCCATAAAGTCACCCTTCGGGTCCCCTTTAAAGAACTCTGAAATGGCTTTCAAGGGGCTGCGCCATGACTGGGAATCCACCTCATCAGCTAAAATTGAAAGGCTGTTACTTGGGAGTTCTCCATAATAGTTAAGAAGATCTCTAAGTAAAGCTGTTCTCTCTCTCTACACACACACACACACACACACACACACACACACACACACACACGGGAGTTCTCCATAATAGTTAAGAAGATCTCAAAGTAAAGCTGTTCTCTCTCTTTCTACACACACACACAGAGTCTTGAGGCTCAGTAACTCCACAGAATCAGAATCCAGCCCCATGACCTCATTTCCCCCAAACCACTTCTGCCCTAAGCTTCAAAGGGCCTAACCTCGCACTGAACCCCATTAAGAAGGTTCCTCTTCAAAGGAGGAAGCCCCTAATTGACACTTCTGTAAGCCACCAACACATCACAGGGGGAAATCTAGATTATTTAAGAAATTAAGCATACTGCCACAAATCTTGGGAGATAGGCACATTTTAAATGCTGGAAGAGGAAATGTGGTCGCTGTTGAAAAAGGACAAGGAACACACTTGAGGGCTTTGTCCCCAAATGACCTGTTAGCCATACCAATCCTAAATCCAGACTGCCAATAGAGCAGGAGCCAATGACCAAAAACTCACTCCCAAGAGACACTCTGTCTCTAGGGAGCTGAGACAATGACAAAGCTATAGACGGGGCATTCTCAGAAATTCTAGTATGTTCCACATGAGCATGGAAGCATCTCAAAGAGAGTTATCACCTCCCGATCCCACCCCTTCTACACATCCAGACCACCCCCACACATTTCACCAATGTGAAATGCTGAAACAGTAGCACCAATTTTATGTATAAGAGCCCATCCAAGCCAGGCGCGGTGGTTTGTGATCCCAGTACTTGGGAGGCTGAGACTGGAGGACCCGGGTTCGCGGCCAGCATCAGCTACTTAGTGAGGCCCTCTGCAACTTAGTGAGACCCTGTTTCAAAAATAAAGAATAAAAAAATAGGACTGGGGTGTAGCTCGGAGGTAGAATACCCCTGGGTTCAATCCCAGTACCGCAAAATAAATAAATAAATAAATAAATAAATAAATAAATAAATAAATAAATAAATAAAAGGGCCCATCCACTACTTGCTTCAGCTAGCTACTTGAAAAAGTGAATTATAAAAAGAAATTTAGAAGCCGGGCATGGTGGCGCACGCTTGTAATCTCAGTACTTTGGGAGGCGGAGACCGGAGGATCCGGGTTCGTGGCCAGCCTCAGCTGTGTCTCTGTCTCTCTCTCCCAGTCTCTCTCTCTCTCTCCTTAGTGAAGGCCCTCCGCAACTTCGTGAGACCCGGTTTCAAAATAAAGTATAAAAAACAGGGCCGGGGGTGTAGCACGGAGGTAGAACGCCCCTGCGTTCAATTCCCGGTACCGAAAAAAAAAATTTAAGATGATGTTATTAAAGAGGGGAGCACAAACTTCTGGAGAAATACCAGGTGTGCCTACTTTTAAGCAGGATCTTCCGTTTAGTTAGATTACGAGCAATAAAATAAGAAATTTCGCCGGGCGTGGTGGCGCACACTTGTAATCCCAGTACTTGGGAGGCGGAGACCAGAGGGCCCGGGTTCGCGGCCAGCCTCAGCTACTTAGTGAGGCCCTCCGCAACTT
>PVJS01029539.1:0-24704 GCA_004027185.1 Glis glis
CCCCTTCCCGCAGAAGCTGTGGAAGATCGTCAATAGCAGCAAGTTTGCATCCATCTGCTGGGATGATGGAGGAACCTACATAGGGATCAATGAAAAACTGTTTCAGAAGGAGATTCTGGGGAGGAGCGGCTCCAACAAAGTGTTTGAAACCGACTCTATGAAGAGTTTTGTCCGCCAGCTGAACCTCTACGGCTTTAGCAAGATGCGGCAGGACACACATACCTCCTTCTTCCTCACCAGCTTTTTCGCCTTAGAAAGACCGGTGTACATCGTGAGCAAGGTAACACATGGCCAGGCTCCTGGGGGCTTTCTCATTAGGCTCTGGGATCAGGTCTGGTCAGGTGGAAGTCCTAGGACTGGCCCCTGGCCACAGAGTGAGCACGGGGTAGCGCCCTTCCTGTCCTGTTCCCCCTGGGGCGGAGGTGGCCACAGCACATAAGGGTTAGTGCGGGGAACCTGCTAAGATCAGTGCCAGCTGTCTCAAGAAGACAAAGGATTACAGGTGATGATATCTCCCTGCCCTCCTCTGGGGGTCAAATGTTCCCTGGCAGTTTATGTGTCCCCCTGACTCCACAGTACCTGATGCTGTGATGTAGGTATGTGAGGGAGTCCTTTCCTGTGCCGATATCCATGTCCCTGAGGTCCCGTGACATAGTTGCTAGACTGAACACAGTGGCAGAAGCCTGCTGACGGTAGATTAAAAGGGTATGCTTGTCTTGGCCAGGGACCCCTGGTGCAGAAGCACCACTGACCAAGCACTCCCACCATGGACACATTCTCTTGTGGGCACACACTGGGTAGCGTTGGCAGAGAATCTTATTCACTCCCAGTGTCCTTCCAGTGTCTTTTCACTGGCCTTGCACATCTAATTTGCCACTGTCAGGTGCATTCCAAGGGGGAAATGCTGGTCCTAAGTTGGCAAGTCTTGTGTGTGTGAAAAGGAATGTGCCTCTTCCTGTTGAGACTATGACTTTTTCCAAGAGGCCTCCCAGGGCTGCTTGAGTTCTGCTTCTCGGGGTGTAGTTGATCTATAATTGCTGACAACTCTTGTGACTTGGGGTTTCTTCTTTCCTAATCTTTAAACCTTAGTTGCAGTTCTACTACAATCCCTACTTTAAGAGAGACTCCCCGCACCTCCTTAAGAGGATAAAGAGAAGAGTGGGCATTAAATCTACATTAAGACACGTGGGGAGCAAGCCAGAATGCCCGGAATCTTCTCCAGGAACCAGAGCCACTGCACAGGAAGAAGACAGAGCATCTGGAGAGGTGGCGAACCAGGAGCTGCCTCACGACCGCGGAAGTACTAGTGCTACCACCCAAGTCCCGGTAGAGTCTGCTGCTCCAGCACCCTGTGCGTTGGTGCCTGAGCCCACCAGAGAAAATGGCGACCCTGCTACAGTCACTGAGCCGGCCCAGGGGCAGCCAGAAGGTGGCCAGGAGCCTTTGACTCTGGTGGCTGGCCTCACTGTGCCTGCAGAGTTCCCCTTCATCTGTCTAACCATCCCTTCCCCCCAGGTTACTTCTTATGGGCCTATGGCGGGCCCTCCTGCTGTGCCACCAGGAGGAATTCTCCATGTGCATCCCCCACACCTTCCTTTTCCTGCACTTCTTCCCTGTTACTGCCATCCCTGGATGCCTGTACCCATTGTGGCTGCTGGGCCTGTTGCCCCTGTGTCCTCATTCCCTCATCCCTCAACTCCACTACACTGCTGTCCCAACTGCCACTGTGTCTCAGAGTACATGCCAGCTATCAGTGGGTCCCTCATGTACCCACACTATACATATCACCAGTGGTAAAAAAAAAAAAAGAAAGCGTTTGGGTAGAACATGTGCTGGTCAATAAAAAGCACCAGAACATGACTAATATTCTGTCTGCACAAAAGTACCCATCATCTCTGTCTTTTTTTCTTTGCAGTCACGAAGGCCTGTTTGGTATCTTTTGCTTGTATGGTAAGGTTGTTTACTCCTCTCTACTCCCTGGTGTGATGCAGGAACCAGAAGTGTTATGGGCTGAATTAAGCTCCCCAGACATTATCTCTCCACTCCTTACAGATACCATTTGTCAATCAGGAGAAAACAAAGTGGTTACAATGGAAGTAAAATCAGATTCAATTTTGGAATAGCATTGCAGTGGGAATAGCAGAGTGTTGCATTGGGAATACATGGGCCACAGTGAACTTTGGGTGTATTTCAAGAGTTTGTTAAGGCAAGGGGATTTTTAACATCAAAATAGAGGGTTGCACAATATATTTTCATACACTAATCTTTGCCTACAAGGACCAAGAACAAGGCGAAGTCAGCCTGAGATTGAACAGACACTTACTGGGCAGGTGTGCTTGCTGAAGTGCATTTTGTAGGAGACTGAGGTGGCCCTTCTGCTACGCCATCTGACTCCAGTTAGTTTGGCAATCATCAAGAATATAAATGAAAGCCAGGTGTGGTGGCGCACGCTTGTAATCCCAGTACTTGGGAGGCTGAGACAGGAGGATAGCAGGTTCGTGGCCAGCCTCAGTTACTTAGTGAGGTCCTCCGCAACTTAGTGAGACCCTGTCTCAAAATAAAGAATTAAAAATAGGGCTGGAGGTTTGACTTGGAGGTAGAATGCCCCTAGGTTCAATCCCCAGTACCACAAAAAAAGAATACAAATGATAATACATGCTGGCAAGGATGTCAAAAAAAATGAACACTTAATACGTTGTTGGTTGGATTGTACATTAGTACAACCATTATGGAGATAAGTATGGTTTCTCAAAAAAACTAGGAAGAGAGCCACCATATGAACTAACTACCATTTCCTAGTATCTTTCCAAAAGAATTAGAGTACTATAATGGTGCATGTATACCTATGTTTATAGCAGCACAATTCACAATAGCCAAATTTTGGAACCATCCTAGGTATTCATTAACACCTAGATGAGTGGTTAAAGAAAACATGGTATATATACACAATGGAGTTTTATTCAGCCACAAGGAGAACAAAATTATGTCACTTGCAGGAAAATGGATGGAAGTGGAGAACATCATGCTAAATGAGATATGCCAGACTCAGAAAACCAAGGACCACATGTTTTTCTCGCATAAATGGAAGCTAGAGAGAAAAAAGTAAAGAAAGGGGACGTAATTAAAATTAGGAGAGACCAGTGAAAAACTAGAAGGGCATTGGGAAAGGAAGGGCAGAGGGAGGAGAGATGTGGGGAAAGAAACAGACCAAATAATGGTATGTATCACTATGTTTCCTACTATCATGAACAATTACACCAATGAAAATATTTTTTAAAATTCATAGAAATTCACAGCACAAATCATGTACCTTAACATATGCAAAATTGAAAAGCAATTCAAAGAGATGGGGAACCCCAGGTTAGAATGTAGACTGTCACTAAAATGAGAGAGAGAGAGAGAACTATATTACTGAAATTGAACTATTAAAAGAATGGTTAATGGTGGGAGCCAGGTTTCTCACTGATGGAGTGGAAGGCTACAGATGAGCAAGAGGAGGAGGAGGTTGTAATGATCCTTGTGGTAATGGATTAGAGTTGGAGACATCAGTATAAAGTCACATTTGATTTAATAGAAACAGATATTTACATACATAAGTGTTTATGGATGTGTGCAAACATGGCATATGCATATATATATTCCATTGCTATTTCAGCAGGGAAAACCTATAACTAAAGGAAACCCAAGTAGCAATAAGCACCCCTAGCAAGCAGATGTAGATTTCTAGAACCATTTCCCAATCAAAACAACCAGACATCCTTGGAGAAATGGCTGAATTTAGGATAGGAGTAGGACATACATAATATGAATATGAAGTATCATGTATCCTTAGAAAATAAGGGATGTAGAATATGTTTAAAGACACTACATTGTTGAATTCAGCGAACACCAGAATATGGAAAACTTTCCAGAATACATGGCTAATTTTTCAACAACAGCAAAATTGCAAGGAAAAAGAGGAAATGGGGAAGGTTACACATATTTTAAAAAGAGCCCAGCCTGGTAGTACATGCCTGTAATCCCAGCACTTGGAAGGCTGAGACAAGAGGGTCACAGGTTCGAGTCCAGCATGTAGTATCTTAGCAAGAACCTTTTTATAATAATAATAATAATGATGATAATAATTGTAATAAGGAAAAGGTCTGGGAGTGTTGCTCAGTTGTAGATCGAACCTGAGAAAAATCCCCAGTACCACACACAAAAAAAGACTTTATGATCACTTAAAAAATATATAGACCATATTTGTATACTCATTCAAGGAAACATTTTTGAATACGAGTGTATCAGAAAAGTTTGTAAAGCAGTTGGACATTTGATGACTATTTTTGGTAGCACTGGGGATTGAACCCAGAGGAGTTCTACCTCTAAGCTACATCCCAGCCCTATTTCATTTTTTATTTTGAAACAGGATCTCACTAAATTACTCTTTGCTGTTCTTGAAACTTCGATCCTCCTGTCTCACATAGATAATCCCTAAGGAGGGAAGATATATAATCCCTAAGGCCACATACCCAGGGACCCCTCCTCAGCAATAAAACCCTGCCTTCAATACAGCTACATACTCTCTGTGAGTTCTCAGGGGACATTATAAATCTAAACCAATACATTTTATCACTCTTACCAAACACACATCAGAAAGCTTATCAACAAAAGCTTAACTAATTCTGTTACTATAATCCTACATATGTGTGGCTCTCAACATCAACAAAAATACAAGGGACACCAAAAGATAAGAAAATACACTCTGAAGAGAGAATGCGAACATCAGAACTAGACTCAAATGTGACACAGATATTGGAATGATCAGATAGGGGATTTAAAATAACTATTTTTAAAATGTTAAGAGGCTGTCATGGAAAATGTAGACAGCGTGAGAAAAACAGATTGTTGATACAAGAAAGGAAGTATAGTATTCAGCAAGGTCCAGAGTATGGGAAACTGGACAGAACACAAGGCACGTATTTATTTTCAACAAATAAATTGCAAAAAGTTGGTGATGTGGAGAGAGATCTATGGATTTCAAAAAATGTAATGGATATAAACAATTGCAATGTATAGATCATATGTGCAAACTGATTCAAGGGAAGTGTGTTTTATTTGTTTATGTTAATTGAATTTATTGAATATTTTATTATTTATTTTTATAATTATTTTGGTGCATGTCATTTTTGTACACGACAGTGCGATTTATAGTGATGCATTCACATATGCCCATACCATTATTTGGTCTGTTTCCTTCCCCAAACCTCCCCATTCTCTCCCCTCCTCCCTCCCCGATAGAGAGATTTGTAGTGATACATTCATATATGCACATAACAGAATGTTTCCTTCCCCGTACCTTACTTTTTCCTCCCTTCCAACCTCCCCCCGGTCCCCTTACACTCTTTTACTGGTCTCTCTCTTAATTTACATGGGATCACATTTCTTTCCTTTTTTTTTTTTTCTCTATCTAGTGTCCATGAAAACATGCTGCCCTTGGTTTTCTGAATTTGGCTGATCTCACTTACCATGACATTCTCCAGAAATTGCCGTTTAAAATGAGTCTATGGCTGCCAGATACTTGTGACAAATAACTGGGCATTTGATCATATTAATGACTTAAAATGTTTAGGAATAAAAACGATGTTGGCTTTATGTTTTATAAAACAGCAGTTATCTTTAGAAACCACAATGTGTTAGTCAGCTTTCTATCACTGTGACAAAATACTTGAGAGAATCAACTTAGACATGGAAAGATTTATTTTGGCTCATGGATTCAGAGGTTTCAGTCCATGGTCACCTGGCCCCATTGCTTCTGGGCCAGTGGTGAGGCAGTACATCATGGTAGATGGACGTGGTGCAGCAAAGCTACTTAACCTCATGGTGGCCAGGAAGCAGAGAGTGAGAGAGAAAGGGGCCAGCGACAGGATACAGTCCCCAAGGGTACTTCCCCAAGGACCCACTCCCTTTAACACGGTCACACCTTCTATAGTTTCCACCAACTTCCAAAAGCCCATTCAACTTTGAATGCACCAATGGATTCAATCTTTGATGAATTTAGAGCCCTCATGATCTAATAACTCCCCCCAAAGCTTCCACCTCTAAACATTGCTTCATTGGGAACCAAGCCGTCAACACATGAGCCTTTGGGGGACATTCCAGTTCAAAACCATAACAACATAGTGACACACTTAGAAATGAAATTGTATGGTGTCTTGGATTTTCTTCACATTATTCCAGCTTCTGAGATGCAGAGTGGGTAGGGGTATAGTTGAAACCACATTGGCCATTTTTTAAAGATTGTTGATGCAGAATGTCTAGTAATATTGAATTCACTATACTTTCTACTATATGGCTATATATGCTTGAGACTTTTCATGCTAACATTTTCCTTATAAATGTAATACTAAATTTGAATTTATAAGTGAAATATAGAATATTTAGAAATATTGCATTTAAAAGGAGTATAGGAGCCGGGCGTGGTGGCGCACAGTTGTAATCCCAGTACTTGGGAGGCTGAGACCGGAGGATCCGGGTTCGCGGCCAGCCTCAGCTACTTAGTGAGGCCCTCTGCAACTTAGTGAGACCCTGTTTCGAAAAATAAAGAAGACAAAATAGGACTGGGGGTGTAGCTCGGAGGTAGAATGCCCCTGGGTTCAATCCCCAGTACCGCAAAAAAAAAAGAGTATGTGTATAAATATGGACAAAAAAATGGTCTATAATGGAATAAAAATGTTTAATCAAATAATAACAAAATGAAACTATTCTAAGTTCAAGCCATACTCAAAAGTTCTACAAAAGGTAGTTTTTTGAGACCAGTTCTACAAAAGTGTCAGAGGAAACGAATTGCCACCTTAAATAAACTCTTCCAGAGCATACAAAAAGTTGGGAGATTATTTAACTAATTTCCCCAGGCTAACTGTCCGTTGTTCAACTACTAGACAGGACCCCACCATGAAAAGAATACTTGAGCCAATTTTACCAAAATAGAGGCAAATACCGTAATTAAATTAATGTCATATTCAATATAGCAATGTTGTCCAAGAAACAAAAATATGATGTAGTATAAGAGCATATTTTCAATTGTAATTTTCCAAAATTAAGAAGTTAACTGAGGGGGAAATCATTTGATCACATTAGTGGGTATATAAAAGGTTTCAGAAAGAAATTCAATACAAATTCATGCTAAAAGAATTTAGCAAAATAAGGTTAGAAGGGAATTTCCTTTTTCTAAAATTGACAACCAATATACAAATACGAAATGTTAGCATTATTGCCAAGGATATACACTATCACCTCTCCTTTTTGAAGCTGCACTGGAACATGAGGCCAAAGTTATGCGTATCAGAATAAATGAAAAGTATGAATATTGAACATAAGGAGTTAATGTATGATTTGACAATACCATCATCTATCCAGAAAATTCAAAGGGATGTGCACATGGAATGCCTAATGAGTAAGGGACTTCAGAAAAATAGTGTATGGAAGATCATAACATAAACTCAAAAGACTTACAACATAAAAACAATTATTACTTCCAATTTTTAGCAGAAAACACCCCATTCACAAAAGGCAACAAAATCCAAAAATTACCTAAGAAGACTAACAAAAACACACAAGAACTTTATGCAGGCAACTAAACAAGTGCTGACTAATGCAGGTCAAAGAATTACCAAATAAAGAGAGCAACGTACCATATCTATTGACAGGCAATAGAATATTACAAAGATGTCATTTCTGCTTAAATTATTGATAGATTTAGTGCCTTATTGTAGTTGCCAAAGTGACAATAGAGCCCAAGCTTCTGCTCTTTGCTTCCAAAAATCAACCCTGAAAAACTGTAGAAGGATGCAAGAAAAAAATATCAGCAACAAAATCTAAACAAAACATGAGAAAGCTCTGGAGTAGACTGAAGACTGTAGAACTGGTACTTGTGTTTGGAATGGGGGGTGCTGCAGAGAAGTCAGGTTGACTATGTAGCCTACACTGATGGCAGATGACAGGATGGGCAGGAATAAAGTTTATAACTTCTCCCCTTTTATTTCACAATCTGAGGCAACACCTCCACACCACAGATGCCAGTAGCCCAAGGGTTCTATCAGGAGAGCAGGAAAATTGGGTTGACTGAGAGAGTATGGCTCTGAAATCTGTGCTAATAACCACCTAAAACCAACTTAGCGGGTAAGGACTGGCTTTTCAAAACAATTGTTATTTTAACAGAACATAAAAAATGCACTAGAAATAAAGTAGTGAGTATAAGAATGAATCATGCATACTAAGAGTAATCTTTAATGAAATAAGTATATATAGTCCTTATACATACATGTATACATATGTAAAACATACACATATAAAACATATAAGCATTATACACATACATGTTTACATGTGTATATAGACGCTTATGAATTTAAATATAAGTATAATCTACAGACATACTTCATATACTTTCTATGTATATATATATATATATATATATAGAGAGAGAGAGAGAGAGAGAGAAGATTTAACATGTTTATTTGGTAGAGATGTAAAATATATTTCTGACTCTAAATGAGAGTTTAAAAATGAAAACCACTGCACTGAACCATGAAATGCTTGATACATTTTAAAAAGCAAGCCTTAGCTAGGCCAAGCATTGTAATCACAGCTACTCTGGAGTGAGGCAAGAGCATTGCAAATTTAAGATCACCCTGGGAGACACTGTCTCAAAATTAACAAAATAAAAATTAGACAGGGAGCCAGGCATGGTGGCACACACGTGTAATCCCAGTACTTGGGAGGCTGAGACAGGAGGAGTATCGCATGTTCACGGCCAGCCTCAGCAACTTAGCAAGGCCCTTGGCAATTTAGTGAGACCCTGTTTTTTTTTATTTGGCAGTAGTGGGGATTGAACCCAGGGGCATTCTACCTCTGAGATACACCCCCAGCCCTATTTTTTATTCTTTATTGTGAAACAGGGTCTCACTAAGTAGCTGAGGCTGGCCGCGAACCTGTGATCCTCCTGTCTCAGCCTCCCAAGTACTGGGATTACAAGCATGCACCACCACGCCAGACTGAGCCTGTTTCAAAATAAAAAAATAAAACAAGGCTGGGGGTGTGTAGCTCAGAGTTAGAATGTTCCTGGGTTCAATCCCCAGTACAAAGAAAAGAAGAAAGGAAGATGAAAAAAAGAAAAAGAGAGAGAGAAAAGTAAACCTTGTCTAAATCCCCTGCTGCTGGCAAACGTTTTTGGTGTAAAAGTAAATCTTTTAGAAGTAAGAATTTGGAAATTTGTCTGGCAGATGAAGACACACCCTAGGAAGTGATGGCTCTCCTGCAACAGACCACCAGTCAGGGGTGCAGCCGCTCAGCCCCTGCTGTCATCCTTGGAAGACCCTGGACAGGCAGTACTGTCAACCAGAACACTCCTTCCCCTCCTCCCCCACTGTCTCCGAGGGAAGCAGACTAAGCTAGGCACAGGATGGGGAGCCAGGCTCTGCCAGGAATCAAGGTAAGGAGGCAGAGAGGAAGGAGGGGACTTGGCCCATCCTGGTAGAGAAGCCTCACAGAGTGCATCTCTGCCCCTACTGTCTTGCCTGGAAGATGGCTGTCAGGCAGAATTATCAACCTGACCAGGCACAAGATTGGGGTATGTTATGGTTAGATATAGAATGTCCCCTGAAAGAGCTCATGTACTGATGCTCAGAGTTGATATAATTATATCATGACGTTTGCAATCTCATCAATGGATAAATCCATCCTGATGGATTTATTGGATGGTAACCTAGGTAGGTGAGGTGTGGCTGGAGGAGGTGGGTCCCTGTGGGTGTGGCCTTAGGCACTGTGCATGTGACCTTGAATCCTCTTTCTCTCTCTCTCTCTCTCTCTCTGTCTCCCTCTGCTTCCAGCCTCCATGATGTGAGAGCAGAGCCCTTGCTCTCTCTCCCTCTCTCTGCCTCTTGCCACCATGGCTTGAGCTCTGCCGATTTAATCCAGCCTGACATGGACTGAACCCCAGAAATCTCCAGAACTGTGAGCAAAAAAATCTTATTTATTTTTATTTTTATTATTTTTATTTTTTTGGCGGTACTGGGGATTGAACCCAGGGGCATTCTACCTCCGAGCTACAACCCCAGCCCTATTTTTATTCTTTATTTTGAAACAGGGTCTCACTAAGTTGCAGAGGGCCTCACTAAGTAGCTGAGGCTGGCCGTGAACCTGCGATCCTCCTGTCTCAGCCTCCCAAGTACTGGGATTACAAGTATGAGCCACCACGCCCGGCAAATCTTACTTATTCTATGCTGTGTGGTTAGGTTTTTTGGGTCACAGCAGTGAGAGTGCTGACTGAAACAGGGTACAAAAGAAGAAAGAAACATCACGAGAAAGCCCTGCAGCATACTGAAGAATGTGCTGAAGAGGTACTTGCGTTTGGGGTCAGGCGTGCAGCACAGAAGTCAGGGAGGGCTTATAACCTCCATAGATGCAGATGACAGGATCAGCTGGAGGACATTCTAAAGCTATTGCCACTACTTCCCTGCACAATGTCAGGCAGCACATTGCACCAAAGATGCCAGTAGCCCAGGGCTAATATCAGGAAGCAGGAATATAGAGAGAGGATGGCTCCAGAATGTATGCTAATAACCAGCAGAAACCACCTTAGTGGGAGAGGACTGCCCATCAAAACCATTATTATTCACTATAATGTGTAATATTACAATGCACCAATAGAAGTATAAAAGAGCCATTATTGTTTTCACAGAATATACAGAATACAATAGAAATGGAAGAGTGAGTGTAGGAGTGGCGCATCAATATAAAGAGTAGAAATTCTTTAATGAGATAAGTATACCTACATGCATAAATGCATATGTATATACATATACATTATATATAATACACACATGTTCATGTGTCTATACATAAATACAATCCAAATACACACTTTATATAATCTCCATATGTGTGCATTATATATAATCTGCATATATATTTGGTATAAATGTAAATGTGTTTATGAATATAAATGAGAATTTAAAGTGAAAAATCACTGCACTGGACTATGAAATGTTTAATTGGAAACATCAAGCCATGCCTAAATCTCCTGCTCCTTCCGAGCTACACACCCCCAGCCCATTTATTTATTTATTTATTTATTTATTTATTTATTTTTGAAACAGGATCTCGCTAGATTGCTGAGTCTTGCCATGTTGCTGAGGCTGGCCTTGAATCTGCAATCCTTCTGTCTCAGCCTCCCAAGTACTGGGAGGTGCACACCAAGTACACATCAAGTACAGGTGCACACCACCACCCACGGCCTTTTTAACACTAAGGAATATCCTGAATTCCAACTTGGAAATCTGAGTGAGGAGGACTCAGGTCAGCAAGAGGATGTGGCACAGACCATGTTAGGATACACAGGGAAGACTCAGAGGGAGAACTGAGGGGACCTTGATCTCCAGATTAGAGGGGCACCTCCACTCTGCCATCTGGGCTGGTAGGCCCTGGGGAGAGTGGCCAGGTGCACTGTACACACATTCACACATTCTCCTCTGTCTCTGGGGTGTCAGGGAGGAATGGGCATGACCTGAGGAATGTGGCCTTGGGTCAGCCGACGGAGGAGTCCCAGAGTCCTCAGAGAGAACCAAGAAGATCCTAAATCCAAGACATGGGAAATATGTTCCTGCTGTCAGACTGGGGTGGCTTCAGGCAGGGTTGTGGGAAATGGTGCCTTACCACACTTCCTCCTCTGGAGCCTCAGAGAAATGGTGGCCTTGGCCTTCAAGGTGCATCCACTGGTCAGCAGAGGAGAAAGGGCCCAGGCCCTGTCATGCTTAAATAAGAATACTGTGAGGATGCTCGAGATAAAGGAGGCCCCTATCCAACCTGCTCCCTTTGTCAGCCTGGGGTTGAAACACACACAGTGGTGTCCAGATGGGCTGCATCCTCACCTCTGTGCCCCCCGTATAAGGGAGGTGGGCATTGTCATGAGGGGAGTCATCAGGACAGCAGAGGAGCCACACCTGGTCAGCAGAGGGAGGAGCCTAGGATCTGCCAGGAATCAAAGTGAGGAACTTTGTCCAGGACTGAATGTACGAAGGTAACCCACATCCTCCAAAAAAAGGGACCTCAAACACCCTGTCTTCCTGTCTTCCCTGGGGGGCCATGTAGGGTGGCTGGATGTGACTACCTTTCATTTCTGCCTCATGTTTGGGGTGGGAGGTCTCAGGGATGGAAGGACCTTGGTCCTACAGGTGGTATCAGGTCAGCAGAGGGATCCACATTTGGTTACAGAGGAAGGCACCTAGGATCTGTCAGGACCCAACATATGGCATCTTCGTGATGATTTAAGGTGTCCCTAGCCCCCAGAGAAGGGATCCCCATAATCTGTCTGTCCCCCGTGGTTAGCTCTGAGACATCCTAAATGGCATGCTCACTTCTACCATGGGCAGGAAGGTGGGGAGTCCTCGGGGAAATTCAGAGAAATGAAAGGTCGATTCTTGCCTTATCTTACTGTCTTCCCTGTAATATTAAAAAATGTTTACATAGACTTGGATTTACTTGTCTATTTGAAAGATTAGAAAAAATTAAATTCTAATAAAATAAGTTCCCCTACTCACCATCTCATTTATACATCCCACATTCTTGGAACTTCTGCTCTTTGAGGAGGTGCGCTAGTAGTGGGAATAGTAGGACAATGGGATTGTAGGACCTAAACCTGTCAATGAATGGTAGTGTCTAGGAGCAGCAACCATGTCTGGAGGGTGTGAGGTGCCCTGTGAGACATAAGAAACATGTAAAGGAGGGGTGCAGAGATGGGACTCTAGGGCAGAGCAGCCAAGCATTGATGCCCTGAGGCCAGGCAGTCTGTGGCTTGGGGAAATTGCCATGACTTCTGAGGGCGGTGAATTCAATGGTGCTGTGGTGGCCAGGGCAAGACCCTAAGATGTTGTGACTTAGGGCTGAGACAAAGGAATAATGCCCTGAGCAGTTCCTTCAGTGGTGGATAAAGCAGAGAGACTATTAGCAGAGTGTGGTTGAACACAGCATGAGAACTAAGTGCTTTATCCCCTTCAACTGCGAGGATTTCCCAAGAGAGAAGGGTGAATCTCCAATGATGTGAGGGAGGGGAAGTCCAATGGTGCTTCATGAAAGCCCAGAAAGACCAACTTTCTGAGTCCACATGACAAGCAAAGCTTGGCCAACCAAGGTGTCAACACACAAGTCATCCTGGCTCACAGAGGGAGAAGGGAGTTTGATAGAGATTGACCGTGACCCATTTACCACACAATTCCTCACAGGGAAACTTCCCTAAAAGGAGAATTCTCAGATACTATAGAAAAGAAAGTCAGTGAGAAACATGAACCTCCAGGTGTCCTTGACCACAGCAAGGGAGGGAAGCTGGCTCCTAAGCAAACTTGCAAGTTCTGCCTTTAGAAAGTCACATTTCCCCAAGTGGCCTCTAGTGAACGAAGCTTATGGCGGGGACAGGGGGAGACATTTCTGGGGCTTTGCTCCCCCCCATACCAGGCTCCAGATGACCAGACCAAACCAGGGTGGAGACACTTGTATTAAGGGTCACACAAACTCAAATTTGAAGTGGGCCAGTTTTCTAAAACAAGGCTTTGAAGTGGCTTATCTGTTTTTTGTTCTGTTTCTGCTTCTTTCAGCCCTGTTCTGCCTACAAAGCCAACCTCCTCTGCTCAGGCTGAGACAAGAGGGTCACAAATTCGAGTCCACCATGTAGTATCTCGGCCAGAACCTCTTTCCCCCCAAAAAAATAATGAAAATGTTTGGGAGTGTGCCTTAGTGGTAGAACGCCTCTGAGTTCAATCCCCAGTACCACACACACAAAAGGCTTAAGAATAATTTTTTAAAAACTATATATAGACCATATTTGTATACTCATTCAAGGAAACATTTTTTGAATGCAAGTTTGTAAAGCAGTTGGACATTTGATGACCATTGTTTGGTAGCACTGGGGATTGAACCCAGGGGAGTTCTACCTCTAAGTTACATCCCAGCCCTATTGCATTTTTTATTTCGAAACAGGATCGCATTAAATTACCCTGTGCTGTTCTTGAACCTGCGATCCTCCTGTCTCACCCTCCCGAGTACCGGTATTATAGGACTGAACAAGCACACCTGGCTGATGATCATTTATTTAACTGTTTAGAAGTGACAAATGTTATAGTTAAATATAAAATGTCCCCTAAAGAGCTCATTTATTAATGTTTGGAGCTGATTGAGCCCTGAGGGTTGTAATCCCAGCAGCAGATAAATCCATTGTAATGGATTTACCTGGGTGGTACCTGGTAGGCCTGAAGGGTGTGCCTGGAGGAGGTGGTCCAAGGACTGGGGGTGTAGTCCTTGGGGATTATATAAATGGTTCCTCCTCCCCTGCTCTGTCTGGCTTCTGGCCTCCATGATGTTAAGAGCACAGCCTATGGGTGAGCTCCCTCTGCCTCCCGCCGCCATGCCCTGAGATACGCAGTCCCCAGCCTCACATGAACTGTTCCCGAAACCGTAAGAAAATAAATCTTTCCTCTCAGTAATGTGGACGGATATTTACATCATGGCTGCAAGAATGCTGACGGATACAGACAAATGTATTGGGTTTATATCTTATAAAATTTTCCTCATCTTTTAGAAGTGCACGTTAAAATGCTTAGAGATGAAATAATATGTTTGGGGTTGCTCCACACTACTCCAGTGGCTAAGATGCAGGTAAGTGGATAGTCTAACTGGAGCCAGATTTGCCAAGTAATATTTAAGGTTTCTGATGCTGAGTGCCAGGTACACTGGGTTCATTACACTATTCTCTCCACGATATGTTTGAAACTTTCTGTAATGAAAGGATTGCATTATAAATGTCATGCATTACAGGTGAAATCCCAAGTGACCCTGACCACTTTTTAAAGTAAAAAGCAAAATGACCAAATAAATAAAATAAAACAAAGAAATGACTAAACTGGCCCTCAAAGGAAAAAAAAAAAACATTAAGCTACACAAACCAAAACTGTATTCAAAGCTGAAGATACCCTCAATAGTTTCCGGACAAGTAGTTTTGGAGGCCAGTTCCACAGAATGGTCAAGGAATATGAATCACCATCTGGTGTCAACCCTTCCACAGCATACCAAAAGATGGCATATGTTCAACGAGTTGTCTCAGGCTAGCTCTCTGGATTTGAAAACCAGATAAAGACACCCCCCCCCCGTGATAACCATGAGGCAAGCTCTCTCATATTTCAGCAAATATCCTACATAAAATTGTAGCATATCTAACATATGAATGAATTAAATGAACAAACAGGCTTTACCCAAGAAACAAAAATATTATGTAAAACTAGAAAGCACGTTTCCATTGTAATTCCTTACTTATAAAAGAGAAAAGAAAAAGAGATAGTGTCAATGGTATAGAAAAAGAAATTCATACTGGGCACGGTGGCACATGCCTGTAATTCTAGTACTTGGGAGGCTGAGACAGGAGGATTGCAGGTTCAAGGCCAACCGGCAGTAGCTTAGCAAGACCCTGTTTCAAAATAAAAAGACTGAAAAGGGCTTCGAGTATAGATCAGTGGTAGAATGCCCCTGAGTTCAATCCCCAGTACCACCCCCCAAAAAGAGGAATTCACCATGCATTCAACATAAAAACATTCATTCAATTAATGTTAAATATGAATATTAAGGTAATATGTTTATGTTTAAAGTAATATTGTGATATTAATGTTTTGGTATTAATTGAAATTATACCTGGATTTGAAATGTTAGAATTATCATGAAAGTCAGGAAGAAGACATAGATGTACACTCTTGCCTGTGTCCTTCAAAGCAGCACTGAGACACAAAGCCAGAGCTATGAAGACCAAAATAAATAATGGGTATGAATATTGGGGGGGAAATAATGTCGAGCGTCAATATCACTATCTATCTTGAAAATTCAAAGGAACCGGCATGTGGAATACTCAAGTGAACTAGACTTCAGAACCAGGTGTATATCCGATTACTACAGAAAGTAAAAATGTGCTTCACAAAAGCACTAAGTAGAAGAGATGATATGCCATTCACAACAGCAACAAAATCCACGAGTTAGCTAAAAAGAAGCCTAACAAAAAATGTACAAGGCAAAGCTTTATAGCTTTATAACTATAAACGTGCACTGACAGTTTCAGGTAAAAGGGGTCTAAAGTAAATAGAGCAATAATCCATATTCGCTAATGGAGGACAGAATAATGAAAAAGTTCCAATTTTCCTTACATTCCTTATAATTTAGTTCCTTACGTGTAACTGCCAAAATGGCAATCAAGTGCTGGCTATCTAGTGTCATGTGCTTCCAGAATCAGCCCTGGGAAACCATGGAAGAAGAAACATCATGAGGAAGACCTGGAAGGAAGTCGGGTACAGTGGCACATGCCTGCAATCCCAGTACTCGAGAGGCTGAGACAGTAGGATTGCAGGTTCGAGGCCAGATACAGCAACTTAGCAAGACACTCAGCCACTTAGTGAGACCCTGTTTCAAAATAAAAATTAAAAAGTGGATGCCGGGCATGGTGGTGCACGCCTGTAATACTAGTTCTTGGGAGGCTGAGACGGGAGGATCGCAGGTTGTAGGCCAGTCTCAGCAACTTAGTGAGACCCTCAGCAACTTAGCAAGACCTTGTTTCAAGATAAAAAATAAAAAAGGGCTGGGAGTTGGGTGTGGTGGGGCATGCTCGTAATCCCAGTACTTGAGAGACTGAGACAAGAGGATCGCGGTTCGAGGCCAGTCTCAGCAACTTAGTGAGACCCTCAGCAACTTAGACCCTGTTTCAAAATAAAAAGGGCTGTGGGTGTAACTTGGAGGTAGAACACCCCGGGTTCAATCCCTAGTACCAAAAGGGGGGGGGTGTGCTGGGCGTGTCTTTTGGAGGTAGAATGCCCCTGGGTTCAATTCCCAGGACCAAAAACAGAAACTAGGGTTGGGGGCTGGGGGCAGAGCTCAGAGGTAGAATACCCCTGGGTTCTATCCCCAGTACAAAATTAAAAAATTAAAAAGCAAGCCCTGAGCCAGTCTCAGAACATCAAGGGTTGTACATTTTCTCTCATATGTGGAAGCTAGAGAGAAAACAGGGATAAAAGGGACTTCAGATAAATGAGGAGAGAGACCAGTAGAAGAGTGAAAGGGGATTGGAGGAGGGAGGTACGGAGGGGAAAAGAAGGCTTCATGAAGGAAGCATTTCGAATGATGCTATGTCCATACATGAAGGTATCACTACGAATCTCACTAACATGTATGGTGGGAGGGAGGAGGATCCAGAGGGAATCACGGCAAGTGCTGTGTGCATGTATGTTTGTATCACAGTGAACCTCACTATGATGTATAATTACAATGCACCAGTAAAAGTATATTTTTAAAAAAGAATGTGTCGAAGAAGTATTTGTGTTTGGGGTTGGTTGTGCAGTAGGGACGTTGTGGAGGGCCTTTAACCTGAATAGGTGGCAAATAACAAGACAAGTTGGGGGGAAATTTTAAAGGTTCTGCCATGACTTCCCTTCATAATCTGAGGTAGCATGTCACACCACAGATGCTAATATCCCAGCAGTAATATCAGGAAGCAAGAATATTGAGAGAGTATGGCTCCCGAAACTGGTAATTACCACCAGAAACCACCTTAATGGGGGAAGACTGGCCATTCAAAACCATTATTATTTTAACAGAATATACAGAATGGACTAGAAAGAGAACAGTAATGTAAGAATGAATCATGCACATAAAGAATAGATGTTGTTTAATCAAATAAGTAGATCTAGTCCATGTGTGTATAAATATACCCATATTAAGTACATATACATGTATAATGCTACATGTTTACACGTACATACGTGTTTATGAATCTATACACAAGTATGAATATAGTCTACATATATACTTTGCACTCTATTCTCTCTCTCTCTCTCTCTCTCTCTATATATATATATATATATATATATATGTATATGTATATTCTACACAATAGTTGGTAGGGATGTAGAATATATTTCTGACTATAAATGAGAGTTTAAAAATGAAAGCCAGTGCACTGGACTATAAAATGTTTGATAACTTCAAGAAAGCAAACCTTAGCCTGACCAGTGTTCCACACCTGTAATCCCAATTACTCCAGAGACTGAAGCAAGAGGAAAATAATAAGAGAAATGCCAGCCTGGGAAATTTAGCAAGGCCCTGTCTCCAAGCAAAATTATAAAACATAGGCCTGGGGATGTAACCGCTCAGTGGTAGAGGCCTTGTGTAGCATTTGCAAGACTCTGGTTTCAATCCCCAACACCTCAAAAAAGCAAAGCAGAAGAGGGGAAAGGAGGGGTATGCAAACCTTCCCCAAATCCCCTGTTGTGCCTAAAAGTAAATCTTTTGGAAGTAAGGATTCACAAGTCTATGTCCAGCGGGTGAAGAGACACCCTAGGAAGGGGTGTTTCTCCTAGAAGAGACCACCACAATCAGGGTCACAGTGGCTCTGCCCCTGCTATTGGCTCTGGAAGACCCCAGACAGGCAGTACTGTCAACCTGACCATTCCCCTGCCTCCAATGCCACCTCAGGGGATTCAAGGAGACCAAGGGAGGTAGACTATGGCAGGCTCAAGATGGGGGTTCTGGCTCTGCCAGGAACCAAGGTGCGTACCCCGAGAGAAGAATTAGGGGGTGACCTCAACCTACTGAGGAGCCCCCTCCCACAGAGTCAATCTCCACCCCTGAGATCAGGCCAGCCAGATGCCAAGCCCCTTTGTAACCTGACCCCACCATCACCCTACTATGAACCTCAGGGGACTCTCAGCTTGTGGAGTAGACTGAGATGATCACAGGAAGGGGGTCCAGGCTCTGCTAGGAAGTGGTGAGGAGACCTGGTAGTGCGGTGAGGGACGCTACAGGATCAATTTCCACCTCCGTGAGCCCTAGGAGGACCGGGGCACACCGCCATAGGTGAGGGTCACTCAGTTCCTTCTTGGGAGGTGGGCCGGAGGTGAGGGCCTTGTCCTGAGGTCTGCACTTTAGGTTGGAGGAGGAATAGGTCCCCGGCTCTCTAGGGGTCAAGGTGAGAGATGCAGGTGGACTGAGGACACCCCACCCCACCTACAGGGTCCCAAACCATGCAGGCCAACCTCTGTGGCCAGCCCTGCACCCCAGGGAAGACTTGTCAGGGGAACCCTTTCCGCCCCAGGGCATGACCTGCACGGGTTCCTGGCTTCATGTCACCAAGGGCGATGAGAGTGCTGGTTATCCGTACAGGAGTTCAGGTGGGAACTGAGGGTGGACAGAGGAAACCACACCTCAGTTACCCAAACAGTTCAGGCTGGCATCTGAGGTCAGACCCGCCTCCCGGGGGGGGGGCACAATTCTTAGGCGAACCTCTTCCGCCTCAGGGTGCCCCTCAGAGTTAGGAGCTTTGATTGAGCTCCGGGCTTCAGGTCAGCACCACAAGGACGGCCGGGGCTCAGGCAGGGGTCAAGGTGCGAGCTGAGGACACAATGAAGGAGTCTCCACCCAGGTCAAGGTGAGAGCTGCCAGTGGACTGAGGTCGCCCCACCCACCTAGAGGGTCCCAAAGCACGCAGGACAACCTCCGAGGCCAGCCCTGCACTTGTCAGGGGAACCCCTTCCTCCTCCCTCCAGGGACGGGGTGGGGGGGCAGTTTCAGCCTCCGTCTGGGGTTCAGGATCGGTCAGATAGGCTGAGAGGTCCTGGGCTCTGTTGGGGTCCAGGTGAGAGCTGAAGGTGGACAGAGGAAGCTCCACCCTCAATCAAAGCCAGTGAATAGTGTGTGGGTGCCCATGTGGCCAGCCCTGCTTCCTAGAGGACAGTGTGTGTGTGTGGGGGGGGGAGTCTCAGGGGAACCCATTCCGTCTCAGTGTGCGGCCTGCGTGGGTTCCGTTCCGGCTTCTTTCTTGTCGTCGAGGGTGGCTGAAAGGGTTGGTTCCCCCTCCAGGGGTCCAGGTGGGAGAGGAAACCCTACCCTCAGTCAAGGTCCGAGAACAGTGTGTGTGGGCCTGTGTGGCCAGCCCTGCAACCCAGAGGACGGAGGGAGGGAGGATTCTCAGGGGAACCCCTTCCTCCTCAGAGCGCGGCCTGTGCGAGTTCCCAGCATCACATCATCGAGGGCGCTGAGAGGGCTGGTTCCCAGTCCAGAGATCCAGGTGAGAGCCAAGGGTGGACAGAGGACACCCCATCCACGCAGAGGGTCTGTGAACAGTCCAGGCTTGCTTCTGAGGCCAGAACCACCTCCCGGGGAGGGGGGGACAGAATTCTTAGGCAAACCCCTTCCGCCTCAGGGTGCCCCATGAGCTGGGAGATGCGGGCTTCAGGTCAGCGCCACAAGGATGGCCTGTCCTCAAATAGTCCAGGTCGGCCTATGTTGCCAGCCCTGCAACCCCGGGGCAGGATTGATAGAGGCACCTCTTCTGCTCAGTGGACCCTGGGGATTAGGGCCTTTTCCTGAGGGCTGCACTTCAGGTCGGCTGTGCGGGGAGGCAGCCGTGGGCGTGTCAAGCTGTCAGGGGCACAGTGGCTGGTCCCCTGCTGTCGGCCCTGGAAGACCCCAGACAGGCAGCACTGTCAACCTGACCACTCCCCTGCCCCCACTGACACCTCAGGGGACTCAGGGAGACCAAGGGAGGTGGACTACGATAGGCACAGGATGGGGGTCCAGGCTCTGCCACGAACCAAAGCGAGGACCCCGAGAGAGGAATTAGGAGATGACCCCCAACCCATAGAGGAGCTCCCCACAAATCCATCTCCGCCTCTGAGGTCAGGCCAGCCAGATGCCAGGCCACCTTGTAACCTGACCACACCATTACCCTATTGTGACCATCAGGGAACCCTGGGCTTGGGGTGGGAGGGTGAACTGAGGTGATCACAGGAAGGGGGTCCAGGCTTGGCTAGGAAACGGTGAGGAGCTCTGGGAGGACAGCAGGGTCCCCACGGAATTAATTTCCGCCTCCTCCGTGAGCCCCGAGTCACTGAGTTCCTTCTTGGGAGGTCGGATGGAGGTGAGGACCTTGTTCTGAGGTCTGCACTTCAGGTTAGAGGAGGGAGAGGTCCTGGGCTCTCTAGGGGTCAAGGTAAGAGTTACAGGTGGACTGCAGATGCCCCACCCCAACTAAAGGGTCCCCAAGCCATCCAGGCCAACCTTCATGGCCAGCACTGCACCCCGGGGAAGACTTGTCAGGGGATCTCCTTCTGCTTCCCTCTGGGGACCCGGGGAGGAGGGAGTTCTGGCCTCGGCCCGGGGTTCCCAGTCAGTCAGGCAGGCCGAGTGGAGAAGTCCCGGGCTCTAAAGGGGTCGAAGTGAGGGCCGAGGGTGGATGGGTGGAGGAAGTCTCACCAGCGGTCAAGGTTCCTAAACAGTCTGTGTGTGTCCGTGTAGCCAGCCCCGTATCCTGGAGCACTAAGGGAGGGTGGGAGGGAGGGAGGGAGGGCTCTCAGGGGAACCCCTTCCGCCTCAGGGCGTGGCCTGCGCAAGTTCCTGACTTGGTGTTGTCGAGGGTGCGGAGAGGGCTAGTTCCCTGTCCAGCAGTCCATGTGGGAGCTGAGGGTGAACAGAGCAAACCGCGTATCAGGTAGAGGGTCACCGGAACAGCCCAGGCCTGGTTCTGAGGCCAGACCCGCTTCCCCGGGCGGACACAATTCTTAGTCGAACCCCTTCCGCCTCAGGGCGCCCCGCGAGTTAGGAGGTTTGATTTTGCTCCGGGCTTCAGGTCAGTGCCGCGAGGACAGCCGGGGCTCAGGCAGGAGTCAAAGTGCGAGCTGGAAGCGGACTGAGGAAGCTCCAGAAGGTCCGTTAACCGTGGAGGCCCGTGTGGCCAGCCCCACATCCTGGCAGAATTCTCAGGGGAACCACTTCCACCTTATGGTGCGGCCTGTGAGTTCCGGCCTCCGCCTGAGCGCCTGGCTTCAGGTCAGCCACGTGCAGGGGGCAGGTTCCCCGTCCAGGGGTCCAGGTAGGAACCAAGGGTGGACAAAGGAAACCCTACTTCAGGGGGACAGTCCCCTGAACAGTCCAGGCCTGCTTCTAAGGCCAGACCCGCCTCCCGGGGCAGAGGGACAGAATTCTTAGGTGAACCCCTGAACCCCTTCCACCTCAGGGCGCCACGCTGTTGCAGAACCCACAGTGTCCCACCTGGTCCCCGTGAAAGGATCTCCGGAGGCCGAAATTACATAGCAGGCACCTTTTATTTACTGGTAAATAACTCAGTGGAGAATTCTCCACAGAACTGAGCCTCAGACAAAGAAAGGGCTCACACAATTTTTATACCCTCGGTGTCCCACTTTGGAGAGGGGAGGGGTGAGTGTGAGATTTATTACACCTAGCATAGGCAAGGTACAGAAAGCAGGAGAGGCGGTGGTTAAGTTACATATCATCCCCCAGCCTTCTCCAGCCCCTGATAGGCTCTCTCTTCTTTACATTAGGGAGAGCTCCTGGGTCGCGGCTTTAGGTTGCCTAGGAAACAGCTGCTTTAACTTTGGAGTGTCCCGGCTAGCTCTTGGGCAACTAGGGGGAGGGGTTGGGGAATTATTACTTTTTCCTATCTTAAGTCTAAATTCCTAATGATATTTTTAAGGCTCTGACCGAGTTTCCTACCTCACTGCCAGTTAGGAGCTCCGGGCTTCAGTTCAGCACCACAAGAATGGCCCCGGGCTCAGGCAGGGGTCAAGTTGCGAGCTGAGGACACAATGAGGAAGCTCCCACCCAGGTCAAGGTGAGAACTGCAGGTGGAATGAGGACGCCCCACCCCACCTAGAGGGTCCCAAAGCACGCAGGCCAATTTCCGTGGCCAGCCCACCACCCCGGGGAAGACTTGTCAGGGGAACCCCTTCAACCTCCCTCCAGGGACCTCCGGGGAGAGGGCAGTTCTGGCCTTGGCCTGGGGTTCGCTGTCAGTCAGGTGTGCCGAGCGGAGAGGTCCCAGGCTCTATAGGAGTTGAGAGCTGAGGGTAGACGGAGGAAGCCCCACCCGCGGTCAAGGTTTGGGAACAGTCTGTGTGGTCCCAAGTGGCCAGCCCTATGTCCCGGGGCACAGAGAGAGGGAGGGAGGGCGGAGGATTTACATGGGAACCCGTTCTGCCTCAGAGCACGGTCTGTGCGTTTTCCCAGCTTCAAGTCGTTGAGGGCACTAAGACGGCTGGTTCCTCTCCAAGGGTCCAGGTGGGCACTGAAGGTGAACAGAGGCTACCCCACTTCAGGGAGAGGGAAAGGTGCGAGCTGGAAGTCCCCACCCAGATAGAGTGTCTTCAAATAGTCCAGGTCGACCACTTTTGCCAGCCCTGCAACCCAGGGACAGAATTCACAGAGGCACCTCTTCCGACTCAGTGGACCCTGGGGATTAGGGCCCTGGAAGACCCCGGACAGGCAGCACTGTCAACCTGACCACTCCACTGCCACCTCAGGGAGACCAAGGAGGTGGACTATGGTAGGCACAGGATGGTGGTCCGTGTTCTCCAAGGAACCAAGGCGAGGGCCCCGAGAGAGGAATTAGGGGATGGCTCCAACCTGTAGAGGACCCCCTGCCAGCCCCAGTCCATCTCTGCCCCTGTTGTCAGGCCGGCCAGATGCCAGGCCACCTTGTAACCTGACCACACCACTACCCCACTGTGACCCTCAGGGGACTCTGGGATTGGGGGGTGGTGGACAGAGGTGATCACTGGAAAGGGGTCCAGCTCTGCTAGGAAACGGTGAGGAGCCCTGGAAGGATGGTGGGGACCCCACAAAATCAGTTTCTGTCCCCATGAGCTCTGGGAGGATGGGGGCACATTGCCATAGGCGAGGGTCACTGAGTTCCTTCTTGGGAGGTTGGACGGAGGTGAGGGAATTGTTCTGAGGTCTGCGTGTCAGGTTAGAGGAGGGAGGGGTCCCGGGCACTCGAGGGGTCGAGGTGAGAGCTGCGGGTGGAATGAGGACACCCCACCCCAGCTAGAGGGTCCCCGTAAACCATCCTGGCCAACCTCCTTGGCCACCCCCGTGCCCGGGGAAGAAGTCAGGGGAACCCCTTCTGCCTCCATCTGGGGACCCGTGGGGGAGTTCCAGACTCAGTCTGGGTTTCGCAGTTGGTCCAGTCAGCCGAGCAGAGAGGCACCGGGCTCTTTAGGGGTTGAGGTGAGAGCTGACGGTGGATGGAGGAAATCCCACCCACGGTCAAGGTCCGGGAAGAGTCTGTGTGGTCCCATGTGGCCAGCCCTATGTCCTGGAGGAACGAGGGGGTTTGGGGGAGAGGGAGGCTTCTCTGGGGAACCCCTTCTGGCTCGGGGCGTGGCCTGCGCGGGTTCCTGGCTTCAAGTCCTCAATGGTGCCGAGAGGGCTGGTTCTCCATCCAGGGGTCCAGGTGGGAGCCGCGGGTGGACAGAGGAAACCCTACCTAAGGTAGAGGGTCCCCCAAACAGTCCAGGCCTGCTTCTGAGGCCACACCCACCTCAGGGGGTGGAGGGGAGGGATACAATTCTTAGGCAACCCATTCGGCCTCAGGGCGCCCCGCCAGTTAGGAGCTTTGAGTTTGCTCCCGGCTTCAGGTCAGTGCCAGGAGTATAGCTGGGGCTCAGGCAGGCGTCCAGGTGAGGGCTGAAAGTGGACTGAGGAAGTTCCAGAAGGTCCCCAAACAGTGATAACGCGTGTGGCCAGCCCTAGATCCTGGCAGGAGAATTCTCACGGGAACCACTTCTGCCTTGGTTGTGGCCTGTGACTTCCGGCCTCTGCCTGAGCTCCTGGCTTCAGGTTGGCCTCGTGGA